>JAPUBX010000897.1:0-131739 GCA_028672205.1 Proteocephalus fallax | reverse complement strand
TTAAATGTAATTTAACTAATTTCCTAAAAGGAAAACGGTTTGATAACCTTAAAGTGGCAACCGTTTAGTCGCGAAAAAAGCAAGTTTGCAAAGTGGGTGTCTGGTGACAGTCGCCTTTATTGAACTAAACCTGCAGCCCTCGGTGCCAAGATAAACCCCTTGTTAAATATGTCCTGGAAAAGGTTTCCAACATTTCGGATGTCCCGATCTTCGCTATAAAGAATCCGAATTGGTCCATCTGGATCAGTGCCGATTTCTGCAACAGATTCTTACTTTTAAACGAATAATAAACATTATTATTCATTCCCGACCTTCGTGCAATTCTTATTTACGATAGGTTGTCATACGCGTACAGATGTATAGAAAAATTTGAAAGCTTAAAGAATTTTAACTCGTGACGTTTTTTCGAGCACAAGTCTCGACTCATTTATGAAATAGTCCTACGAGAATTCTGTTACGGCATCCGACTAGTTTCGCCTGTCATCGAACTTGCCCACTACAGCTCCTGTTTACGCAAACCTGGAGTCCGAAAAGACTCCGATTTAATGTTTTATAATATTATAGCTTAATATTGGCAAAGAAATTTGCAATACATACAATTGACCGAGGCGATTTATTAATACAATAGAAATTATAGTAAGTAAGCGGTTTATGGTTGTCAAGAGAACCAAAACATTTGACAATGCTCTATACGAAAAAAGTCTTTTGACACAACCTTTATCTGTTCGGGATAAAATAGAAATCGTGAAAAAAGAGGCTTGACAGAATTGAGATATGGTGTCGTTCCCTTAGGTCTTAAACGGTATTACCTACGCATTGGACGAAGATATTTATATTTTGATCAGGTTTAATAGATTTGAGGGGTCATACGAACAGTAATGAGTGAAAAGCCAGTGTAATTATGCTTAATGATTGTCTCTTGGATGGAAAGCATAAGTAGGCCACTAGAAAAAACGAAAGATTTGAGCCTATGGAAAATCATGGGATAAGGGAAATTATGCAGTCGTTGACGAAGGTCTTGATTGGGTTTTGGCTTACATCGAGTTTCCTGATCCGGTGATCGATGAAACTGAGTCCACAGCATTTCTCTTAGACGGAATCAACATGATCACTCCAAGATACCGACTGTCGAAAGCAAGGCGCCTTCCTTAAGTGTTGAAAATGACATATTATACTGGGTGGCAAACCTATTTGTAATTCTATAAAGATAAAAAACATATTTTTTTTATTACAACTTCCTTTTTCGTGTTGTCACTTTGGCTTATATGTAATTCTTACTTAAAGCGGATCGTCTTGCATCTCCGCTCCTTTTGAATTCTGCTATCTTACGTGTTTTTGTTTGCGTGTCATGAAGATTTTTCTTTGTGTGGTATTATATCTTCAAATATTGACGTTTTATTTACCACTCAGTAATGCGCTGAGATTTCATCTCGAAAATGGAGCACATAAATGCGTTCATGATGAGGTTGACAAAGGTGAAATGGTCATCGGCGAATACAAGATAAGCGAAGGCTCTACAAGCAAAATATCAATCGCTGTAAAGGACAGTAAGGGGCATTCTTTCTTCCAGAAAACTGATGCAACCTCGGGAAAATTTACATTTTCAACCGATGTGGATGATTCATTTGACGTATGCTTCACTTCCGTTGGTGCCACTGGAGTAGTCGATACTCGCGAAGTTTATGTCGACCTCAGAGAGGGTGCTGAAGCTAAAAATTATGATGCAATTACTCAAGGTGAGAATCTAAAACCGATCGAGGCTGAGTTACGGAAAATTGAATTTTTCACGGACTCCATCGTCAAGGATTTCGTCAGCATGCACTCGAGAGCCGACACCATGAGAAACATCAATGGTTAGTAGACATTTTCATTTTGTTTATGGTTATATTATTCAATTGGATGGTTTTGAAGAAATGGGCTCATATTCTGTGCAAACTATTGAATAGCCTATACAGGGTAGCTGATTTGCCTGTTTGCATTTTTAGCATCAACTCATTCCCGCGTTCTCTACTTTTCCATCTTCTCGATGCTTTGCCTTGTCGCGTTGGCCGTCTGGCAGGTTCTCTACTTGCGTCGCTACTTCAAATCCAAGAAGTTAATTGAGTAGTTTTTTTCCTTTCCACCGGTGTCGTGTACAAAGCAAAAAAGGCGCAACGCATATCTCCACCCTCACCGTTTCTTCCTTTCTTGTTCCGCTCTTGTCGGGGCAGGCTCCTTTGGTTGTCATCCACAGTTTACACCTATTGTATAGTTAAAGAATACACGGTTGGTCTATTCTGGCGGTGCGTTATCTGATTTGGTTTTTCTTTGCATTGATTATCGCACAGTAGTCACGTATCCTAAAATGTTTGCATCTTTCTTGGTTCCTTTCTGATATTGTCGGGTGAGGATTGAGCTGAGGATCTCACGTGTTTGTAAGTGGTGAAACGGCCAGCTCAGTTGGTGGGGGACCTGTGTTCGATACTCGGTTCAATTAACGACGGGTGGCATTGAGGAACCCACATGAAGCCGGTGTTTGTACGTTTTCAAAGGAGCCTCTATAATTCCCATAGTGCGACCATGTAATGGCAAAATGTGATTAGGTTTTATGTAAGCCGCCGTAATTTGATTTGTAATAAGACATGCGATACGGTTCAACCGCCAACGGGCTTGTTTATTAATCGAAATAGGAACCTGTTGTTACGTTTCTCATTACTGGGCGCGGAATATTGGCCTTTCCATCGTCTGTTCTAACTATTTTCAAATCACCATTCAATATGGGAATTGTGGGTGCATTGTACCAAGCCAACTGACTTGCTTAAGCTCTGGGATTGCAAATTCAAGACTCAACAAATATTCTTCGTCGCCTGACTGCTTCCACATGTAGCCACCACATCCCCTGAATTAGGAATACTAACGTCGTCTTGTTGTTCTCAATGACTACCTCCTAGGGGATTAGCCGAATTCGGGTTGTTTTCGATGAATATCGCCCCAAAACAAGGCCCGGGGCCCACACGCGAGAACAATAATAACTGTGAAGGCATCTCTAAATTCTTACTTCACCTCTTTGGTATAAATACGAAACGACCAAGCCGCGATATTCAAGCGTGGTTGGAATTAAACTGTGAAGCCGTCGCATTGGTCAAAGTGATTTAAATTTAAAAGTCAATAATAGAGGTGATGGTTGGGGCCACTTAGTATAGGAGCGGTACGTAGGGAACAATTCGTGAAACACCGTCGAATAATTGTGTCTTTAATGGAGGGCATAAATTATTTACTGGGAAAGCTTGATGGAGACACTAATTGGTGTATTCAGCGGAAGAACATTCTCAGAGGTCCAACCGAGTGATGGGCTGGTCAATCTGTTTGGAAATCACACACAATCCACTTAAACGACCACTCAGTCTATGTCATTGAAAACACACCCACGCAACTGCATCAGTATCTAGGGCCGCTGGAGGACTCACCCGAAGTAGCTACTCCTTACCGATTTCTGTAGAATAAATAGGGGATAACAAAGCGCCAATGTTCTTACTTTGCAAAAAATAGACGACACATCACGCGAGACTGTAGAAACGATGAGGAATTAGAGTTGGGGGTCGAACACAGTTATCTATACACACACACAGAGGGAGAGGGGATGATACGCGTCGTTAGGAGTTCCAGACGAAAAAGCGTTGACGGGGCCTAGATCGCAGTCGTGTGGCTGTTGCCGGGGCCGTGTTGGTGGTGACGGCGTCGCCGCTTCCCGCCGCCTGGAACTGACAAAACCCTCAGCAGGCGATTGGCTGGCTGCCGAGCATCGGCAACAGCGGCACCTCCATTGACAACAACGGCTGCGGTGGCGGCGGCGGAGTTGAGGCCATCAGCTGTTCTGAAGGTCACCTGCACGTCGGATCGCGTGGTTGGCGGTAAAACGGAGCGTTGGTCGTTGATGCGGGTTTTTTGCTGAAGGAGGGAACAGGCATTCAAGAAACCACCTCCCCTCCGGACATGGCTAGTACAAGTTGGGCAAAACTGTAGCTGAGATATTCCAGCTACTTAAGTGTACATCAGTAGGGGAGATAGAACCAACCTGTAGTCGGAATATCATGTCGAAGAAATCGTCCCCGGGAGCCAGTTCGTCTCGGGCAGTATCTGTAGTCGAGGGCTCTGCTAGTCCGTCGCTAGCACTGCGAATCCGTGGACTGGCGAACGTCGATGTTGACACAGCAGCGGAATGAGCGAGCAAATGGTCTTCGTCGTCGTCGTCGTCGTTGACCCTCGCAATGGCGTTCGGCAATTGCGGTCGGTCTCGCGGAGGAGGAGGAGGAGGTGAGTGGTGGCGGATGAGTCCAGGGAACTCGGCTCGCTGATCATCCATTCGGGCGCCCTACAAAAACACGAAAAACACACACGCTAGCATAGCCTTGGAGAGATTTGAAGCGGACTGACGCGGTCGGTTCAACCGCTGGCAGCGAAAAATAAGCAGCAGAAGAAGAAGAAGGCTCAATGCTTACAGCAATATAGCGCCACACCGTCCTCTCAAACTCTCTAAACGCCGCATGTTGGTAGTGAGGAGAACGACAAAGCTCCCAGCTTCTCAGTGCGTCGTGGTTCGAGGGCTGGTAGCACGAAGCAGAGCTCATTTAAACTTACGCAGGATACATGAATCCTGTCTGGCTGTCTGTCTACAGGTGGAACTCAATCTGCCACTGAGGTGTTCAGGGCCAGAAAATCCGTTATTTCTACCAAATCGATTCCCAGATTCACCAAAGATTCGTCACACAAAGGTAGGAGGTAGCAGTTCCACTTAGTCACAGCGGCGAAAAATAGATGCAAAGGGTGTGAATAACCTGCAAGCTGAGGAGCAGATCGAGGAATGAGTCATCATCCTCTCCGGGGGCCATCGGGTCACCAGAAGGTGTGGCGAGAGGGCGTTGATTGTTGTTGGTAGTGCCAGGGGTTATTGTGTCATCCTCCTCCTCGGCGGTGTTGATGTCACAGCGCTGATCGTTCATTCGAAAAGCCTGGGACCGGAAGAGGAGGTCGAGGAGTATCTCGCTCGAGTCAGCTGCCGTCGCCGTCGCCGAAGCAACAGCTCCATTCTGGTGCCCCACAAGTCCCGCACAGGAGTCTAGAAAGAGGGGGGGGAGGGGGAGGACGAATTAAAACCCAAAAGGTCTTCGGCTACCGGTTTGTCCCTCAGCCGAGTGATCTCTGAATTGGTTAAGAGATGGATGAAACACACCAGTGTGCTTATGCTGATCTTCCTCGTCCTCCGTCGACACCACAATGAACTCGTTGTCCTCCCCGAGCGACAGCAAATCACCCTCCTGCTCCTCCTCGCCGTCATCGCCATTCGCAGACTCCTCGCCGTTCGACATGGCAGACCTCCTCTGCACCTGCATTGCGGCGCTCGTCGCCAAGGACAGCTCCTCATCAAGTTCCTCTTTACTGAGCTCCGGGGTCTCCGCGTCTTCGTCGGCGGCGATGGACTGAGCTCTAGCGACTGGAACCTCGTCGACATTGCCGTTGGAAATGGGGCAGGCGGTTGATCGGGCGGCTGCTTCCTGGGGGTTGTCTGCGTCGAAGAGGAGCACCTGGGCGAGGGCATGCGCCTCCGCGACCTGCTGGTGATGATGATGATGATTCCCCGATGGCGTCTCCGACTGACTGCCCCCCAAAGGGTCGTGGAGGATTCGCCGGAGCTCGGCAATCATGAGGTCAGCCGCAATCAGCCCGATCTGGTCGTTGAGCTGAAGAAGAAGAAGAAGAACACGACGACGAGGGGAAGCCGTGGAGTGCGGTTAGCCTCCTGGTAGAGGTCCTCCTCCTCCTCCTCCTCCTCCTCCTCCGAACCAACCCACCTCCTGAGAGATTTTGCGATGCCGCAGAGAGCTGCGGAGGGCGCGCTGGAAGTCGCCGAGGGCCGCGTAGACGTTGGCGAGCGACCAATGGCCGCGGCCTTCGCCCACGCGGTCCCGCAGGCGCCACGCGGCGTGCAGGTGGCGCAGGTAGTAGACGACGGCGGCGGAGAAGTCGCGCAGGAGGGTGCAGCTGTTGCCGAGGCTGAAGCAGGCCTGCGCCTGCAGCGTGTCGTCGCCCAGTTGGCGCGCGATGTTCAGGGCGTGTCTAGGGGGGCGGGGGGGGACGAAGGAAGCGTGAGAACCACCAGCCGTCTACTCCTGGTTGTCGTCACTTGGTGGAGCTCCTCCGTTTCAACCACCACCACCAACACCTCCCTCCTCCTAACCCTTTACAGCACTTCAAAGGCCCAAGAAACCCATCCAAACTCACTTACCTTTAGCAACACGCAGTCGCAACACCAACAGGTGAAACATGGTTCTCTGGGAGTTGAAGAAACAGCCCCACGTCCCCCCCCCTCCTACCCACATCGTCCTCATCCAGCCTAATCCGTTTCAACCCCACCCCAGCCATTCTCTTCATTTCCCACGCGCGTAGTACTTCTATCAGTAGTATGTGTACCCCAAAATGGTGTGACTGATTGGCGCTTCTTAAAGCAATCTGGTTTTCTGGTGAATAAGCTATGCTGTCCATTCAAGAGAACATCACTCAACGCGCTGTTCCATCCATTTAGCGACCCCGCCACATCCCAACCAATCCCGACCGTCGTACAAATCAGGTAATTTCCTATTGGCCCCTAATCCTCCCTCCGTTTTAAACCTCACCTCTTCATTTTCCACACGCGTAGTCGAATAGTACTTCTATCAGTAGTATGTGTATCTTAAATTGTGTGATTCAACTCGAATTTTACGCCTCGCTTCGCAGCATTGTTGGCAGCGCCTTTAAACGGTTGAGATGAACGAGACACGCTGTTAAAAGAAGCGGACGCAAATGTAACCTGGTATAATTAGGGTATAATGTACAGTCCCGAGATTGTCTCTAATAGCCCGAGCACGATATCATCAAGACAAGGACATAGTAACTGCCCCTAAAAAGGGTGCGTGTGTCTCTAGATGGAACGAGATTACCTAACGTCCATTAGTTGAAGGCGTTGCCCAAATTTGCTTCCACCCCGAAGACATTAGAGCCGTTTGGGGGACATATGAGTGGTATATACTTTATTAATTGGGTTCGGACTGGTAGTAATATATGCGCCGATTTAATTCTGTGTTGAGCCATAATAGGCAGAGTCCATTTAATCGATTAGTAGCATAAAAAGGTGTCCACATCACGATTTCTGCAGGCTAGCTAGAAATCAAAATTCCTCGCTCGATTATGTTGGATGCCGTGATGTAAATTCGGTAAATTCCGTCGTCTCTTTTTCTTAGTTTCCCAGCGATTTCTCCTGGCTGATTGACGCTCCCTAAGCTTCTTAAAGCAATCTCTTTTTTTTCTGGTGAATTAGCTGTCCATTCAAGAGAGCATCACTCAGCGCTGTTCCATCCATTTAGCGACCCCGCCACATCCCAACCAATCCCGAGCGTCGTCCAAATTGGGTTATTTCTAATTTTTCCCGATTTTATGCTTCACCAGAAGATCGGTTAACTCAGAGACGGTTTCAATAGGCAGTACTATGATTTACTAATACTTGAAGGTTTAAATTTCGTCACCTCAATAACGCGCTGACCATTATAATAAGTAGCAACAGTAGTATGGTGAGCACGTGTGTCAAAACCGACACACCGACGCAGCCAATTTCTGCCAATTTGTGTGCTGCATTAAAGAGGGGGGGGGCAGTGTAATGGGGCTTACTTACTTGTAGCTCCTCGCAGCCAATAGGAATTCGCCCACAAAAATGTACGAATTGCCGAGGTTGCTGTAGGCTCGGCGCTGGGCACGGCAATCCCCGAATTCCTTTGCTATTTGCAGTCGCTGCGCACACAAGAGAAGACAAAATAGAAGAAGAATTAGAAGAAGAAGAAGATGTCCGTTCATCCATTAAATTGGCGAGGGGGTTAATTTTCGATTAGAGGGGTTGGTGGTTCTCTTACCCGACAACTTGAAAAAACGGTGACACAAAACACAAATTTTTTTTAAGAAAAAGGACAAAACAGAATACCGAGGAGGAGGAGCAGGAAGAGCAGGAAGTAGAGGAGGAGGAGGAGAAAGTGGAGGAGCAGGAGGAGGAGCAGGAAGTGGAGGAGGAGGAGCAGGAAGAGGAGAAAGTGGAGGAGCAGGAGGAGGAGAAAGTGGAGGAGGAGGAGCAGGAGGAGGAGGAGGAGGAGGAGAGAAAAGAGGGGCCCACCTTTTTGTGGAAGTCGACGGCATCTTGGAAGTTCCCCAGGAGGTAGTGGGTGTTGCCGAGGTTGCCGTAGGCTCGACCCTTGGCGGGCCGATCGCCGAGGTCAGTCGCGAGGGAGAGGTTTTCCCTGAAAGCATTTGGGGTGATGGAGGGGGGTGGTCAAATCTCACAAACCGGCCAGACGCCTTAAGAGGATGTGGGTGTCAGTGTCGGCGTCCCCAGTGCCACCCGATCTGGGAGTCGAACCGCCGAGGTCTCCAACCAAACGAGAGAGGATACTAACCGCCAGTCGCCAAAAAGACTCGCAATCACCATCCTCCCTCACTCGTGCCAAGTTAATCCAACGTCACGTATCCTCCATTATTGCATTACTGCCTTCTACGCGCAATCCTCGCTGGGGACACCGAGGTCCCGAAAAACCCCACGAAACAGCCGGAAAAGGTCGTAAAACTCTTCGTCAGACGCGCCCCCTGTTTCACGAAGGGAGCCAGCGAGAATCACAAGACTGCACCACCACCACCACCACAACCACCAACAAAAACGCCCCCAATACTCTTCGGCGGCAGACTCGACGTACTCGTAGCAGGCAAGCGCCCTCTCCTGGTCGCGCCTGGCGTCGGCGGTGAAACAGCCGAGCTGATTGGTCCCCGAGAAGAGGAGAAACTGGCGCCCCTTGGCGTGGTAGGCATTGCCGAGGTTGTACAGGGCTCGCGCGATGGATGCCTAGGGGGGGGGAAAGACAGGAAGCCACAGGTTACGATGCGTGGGAGGGAGGGGGGCGGTGTTGTGGCGGGCAGCTGAAAGATGATCTTCGTGGCAACTGTTGCGCGTAATCGGTTCTCGGCCGAATTTGCACGAATTTGCAAAGGCATTCGGATGGCAGGAGACCACCAACACATTGAAATCCAACGTATCCTCGACCTGCCACGAACTCAAAGATGTGCTGTGGGGCCTTTACGTTGTGATTCGCATCAGGCCGGTTGCCACCAGGAGATTTGAAGCGGACTGACGCAACCAGCTCTCTCGCTGTACAGACCCGGAGAAGCTGCTGTCAACCCTTACAGAGCGCGGTTGGCTGTAGTGGTTCTGCCACGTCGGCCAGACAGGCACCTTTCAAAGTGTGGAGGACTGATGTAGCTTACAAGATGGCAAGAACGAAAATCCCGAGAGGAAACAAGTTAGGATAGAAATATCGTCGACGACTCGAAAATAATCTCCATTGGCAACGATAACCGAACGAGGTAAATGGAAGCGGTCCCAGCCGACCGTGGTAATCTCTACCGACAACAGACAGCGCTCCTAAGAGTACTGACCAATTGCCGCCCGCCTGGTGAGAACCTGGGAATCGAATCCGGGTCCCTCACCAACGGGTGCTAGCGGGGCGCCAACCACTTCACCGTCGAGTCAGGTAGTGGTTTTGACCGTGAAAAAGGAGCATCCAACGGAAAAGGCGAAATCACCTGGGCAACATTGTCTAACATGATGTTGGAGAAATTAGGACTGGCTGGATTGCAGAGGCTGCACAGATATGCGAAGATTACCTCCTACTAGGCTACTTACCTTGTCCTTGAATTCGCGACAAATCTCCAGCTGCCGTTTGGCGCAGTGAACCGACTCGGTGTACTTTCCGAGCATGCGGAAGCAGATGCTGAGGTTGGCACAGGCCTTGGCCTCCCCCTGTAGGTCACGCATTTCTCTACGAAAAAGAAATATTCCCTCGTTACTACTTCTCCCGCCGTGGAAGCCTCCATTCACAAGACCATTCATACTGAGACCAGAAACTAGGGGCAAACGAGATATTGGGTAGACAGCGATACTCGGCGGCAGAAGGGCAAACAAGCACTCGCTGTCATTCCAGATGCTAATCTGAAGGATGGTGACCGATGGTATAACCTTCAATTCAACGGAGCATCAATTGACACAAACTCCCCACCACGAAAAATCCAAATCTGGAGGATAAACCAGCTTCTTCGTGGGGGTTTCTCGGGCATATGTTTACCGGTGGCGGCATCTCCATTGCCCTCAAAGGTGGCCTGACCTGGGAATCGATCACGGATCGCAAACAGAGCGACGGTGCTAACCACTACACATCGACCTCGTCAACCACACAACCGACCAAACGTGCTCCAGAATTCCAACACCGTCGCCTGTCTCTTTCATTGTTCTATTCATTTTCGTAAATGGGCATGTACAATGGGAATCGACAACCTGATATGGCAGTAGTTTTGCGACAGCTTCCAGCGAGATAACGATTTTAAGATAATAAGCCTATTTTAAGGTCGCTGACTACAAGGAACATTAAACATTGAAGTTAAGCTACGTTGAGTCGGTTTAGTGCCTACACGAGTGTACACAAGTTCGTCAAATGGATAGAAACAACAACAACAACCCAGCGCGAGAGTTGTTTATCCTTCCTAAACAACCGTCGAAGACACAAACCCATAAAAGTCGAAAAGCATTGAATAGTTTTTTTATAAAATAGGAACAACAACTTACCTCGAAAGTTTGAGATCCCATCGATGAAATTCAAGAGCATGAAGAAAGTCATGTTGATAAAAGTAGGCATTTCCCAACTGACTGTAGACTGCAGAAAGTACACTGAGGTTCTCGGTACCCACAGAAAGGGACTGACGAAAAAGCCGAATTGCTGCAGTATAGTCGCCAGTAGACTTGCAGACACGCTCAGCCTCAAGGGCGAGCTCTATACAAGTCTTTGAAGATGTTTTTACTCCAACGTGTCTCTGTTCGGCGAATGCCATCTTTCTGTAACAAATGCAATAGCGTAAGTAGGACTATGAATATAAATATTTTGAGAAAAAATCAAATTATTTGATGGTAACTTTTTTCGACTATTTCTAATTAAGAACAATGCACATTTGCATTGGTTTAGGTTTAACCGTCAAAAACCAATCAAACCTCGAACTAAAAATTACCCAAGTGCACACACCATTTAAGAAACGACACACGCTATTGGTTCATACAAATCATCCATTAGATATTGTTCATGAAACTCCCACATACAATACATTTTAAATGTATGACAAAACTTTAAGGCAACAGCGTTATTGACAGCTAAATAAAATTTGTTTTTTTAATTGTCAGCTGTTTTACGACCAGGGTGTTGTGATCTTAAACGCTTAGTTTATTCATTTCACAAAAATGACATCAATTCAATAAACAATGCACATGCGAATGGTACTCATATGTACACATAATTGATTAAATTGTAGTGTATTGATTTGATTAACGTTTGTTTACAACGAGTCAAAGCACAGAAACTTATAAGAACGACAAAAACGCGTTTCCCGGATTGATGTATTCGGTGGACTTTGATATCGTTCCTGTATCATCAAAAAATCATTTTATATGACATTTATATTTTGTATAAAATATTTGCTGAGATTCCAAAATTTAGTGGACATTTTCCTTTCGCCTAATCTTTTGTCCTAATTGTCGAAAAAACATATCTCCACAGTTTCTATCAAAATTCCTCCGGTCGAGGCACAACTCACTTTTCTTGGCATCATCAGGGAGCTAACCCAGTTTTATCATTTGGTTAGTGCTTTGACGCCTGAGTTGGTCAACAGTTTGTCTTGCATCATTATAAATACTGGAGAAACTCCGTATACCACGCCAAGGAAGCAATGCTGTGTCATAAACGGAATTCTTATTAGGAAAAAAGGATTTTTTTCTGATCAATCTTAAGATGGGCTATCGTAAACCTTTGGCTTTATTGAATCAAATGCAAGCTCTCCGAAGCGACATGGGCCTCAATGATCGCTTCATCAAGGCTTTCTTTATTAAAAATCTTCCGTCTGCTATCCAGACCGTGGTCGCGATTTCCGATGATTGTCCTCAGACTCAGGTGGCCCAAATATCCGACAGAGTAGCCGCACTGAAGACCAACAACGGTTGGTAGCCTATTTTACAGTCTGGTTAAGAGAATACGGTCATCAAAACCCAGTTTGCACGAAGAAATGCAACGCTAAGTCCACCAAATGGAAACTAAGTAATGTGTTAAATCCCAAGTTCGCAGCCACCAACGTAGCCTCCGCTCGTTATTCTCGAGATTCGTCGCCATTCCCTAGACGAAATGGCCCTTCTTTAAAACATGCGGACAACGGTTTATGTGGTTATGTGGTGATTGCTAACTTTAATTATTAATTGTGTTTTACTATACTAACGTATATTTTACGTCACACTTACGAATAAGATTTCTCCTTGCTGCACGTGTCTTATTCGTTAAAGGTCTCGGTTGGCTATTTGGGTTAGACCGATATTACAGACAATTCGTCTATTATACATTCAGGGTTAATTCAACCCTCCATACAATACGATCACAGGTTATCACACCAATTACCGGCCTAACAAATAGCAGTCTAGGTCACCATTCGCCGCAATGTCGCCCCGATGTTGTACCAGGATATCGCGCGGGATTTGAAGGCACACAATGTGAAACAGGCGCCAATACGACGCTATCTTGTGTCAACGACCTTTACGCGGAGCTAATGTCTTTTTTGATGGTGAAGACTAAAATTTGGTTCATCTAGAGTGAAGCCACACTCTCTTGGTCCAGCATCGTAGTTTTCCCGTTTTAAAGACACATCCAATTTTTACTCAAAGTCTGTATGACCACGCCATCCATTTATATCTATTAACCGAATTATATCTATTTCCTCCATTAAAGGATTCTTTTCATTATGACTGCCAGGGACGTCTATCCATGTCCAACGATTACTGTTACAAAACCCCCAGCGAACATTCAGAATATTTAATATAAAGAAAAGTCTGCAAATTTGTTTGATCGATGACGCGTACGATGTACAATACATTATGTAAAAAATGGAACAATTAAAGGTATTTTATAATAACAAATACCGCTTCTTTAACCTGTTTAATTTATTTTTAAATTTCAGCCAACTTACAACTTTCAAGGTTATACGCCGCGGCTATTTGATATATGTCTGAACATTTGTAGTTGGCCTTGATTTGCACAACGGAAACCTACAGACAACCTTCGAAGAAATAGTGGCCAAATTATGGGACTTTTTAAGCGGTCAAAAAAAGGTGCCCATGATAATGAACGCATCGTGCTCTTGAACCATATCGCGAATCAAGAAGATGAAGTTCAGAGCAACAAAAAAACCTTCTGCAGCAATAAAATCACTACATCGCACTACACGGTGTGGAATTTCTTTCCCATTAATTTATACGAACAGTTCCACATCATCGCGAATTTCTTTTTTCTATTAATTTCAATCATGTATTTCTTTGGAGACACCCCAATCAACCCAGCTACAACAATTGCACCTCTCGTCGCAGTCGTTTTAATTTCAATGATCAAGGATGCATTTGATGATTTTAAGCGGCACATACAAGATCGAGATTCCAATCGAGAAACCTTTTCTGTCCTGAGCAATGACAAAACGCAAGGTAGCATGCAATGGGAGCAAAGGTTCTCGGAAAATATTCGTTGTGGAGATATTGTAGCCTGTCGGGAAGGTCACTTTTTCCCATGCGATATTCTTCTTTTGTCGTCTTCTCACACGAATGGAAATGTTTTCATAACCACCGACAATCTTGATGGAGAATCCTCAATAAAAACAACCAGCACCATGCAATGCACACAGGGACCATTCGTGGTTGCATTAGAGGCATTAGAAACAGACAACACCTCCGATGTAAACGTTAATTTTCCGCGTGCCACGATTTCTTACCAAGAACCAAGTGAAGATCTGAGAAAGTTTGAAGGTCGCCTTGAATACGATACTGCATCGGTCCCTCTATCAATTGAAAACGTTGTCCTCCGAGGCGCCAATCTTTGTCACACCAAATATATTATAGGGGTTGCTGTTTATACTGGGAAGGACACAAAACTTTCGCTGAATAGCAAAACGGGGACCAGGAAATTCTCCTCCTCTTCACGTCGCTTCAATACGATTCTCTTGGTGTTCATGGCAGCTATGTTTATCATAACGTTGGCATGCACTCTCCTTCAATTTGCATGGAGATCCACCAAAGTCGGATCACCTTGGTATTTGAAATTCCCTAAAATCTCCCCTTGGACAAATGTTCAAGAATACCTAACACTTCTATTCCTAATCAACTACCTAATCCCGATCTCTATAATGGTTACTATGGAGCTGCAACAGCTAGTCCTGGCGTTATTCTTGTCCAAAGATATCGCTTTTTACGACCCTAAAAGCGGCGAGAAGTGCCAAGTGAATGCGACAAACATAGCTGACGAACTGGGGCAGATCGAGTTTCTCTTTAGTGACAAGACTGGTACGTTGACTCAAAACAAGATGGAGTTCAAATGCTATGGCCTCGTAAGCGACAGTAGTGTCTATCACCTCGAAGAAGGCGGTCTCTTCATGATTCGAGACAGTAGAACGATCTCCAGCATCACCGAAGCGAAGCAAACGGACGTCTCTGCACCTCAGGAGGTCAAGGACACCAACTATTTCAGTTCGTCCTCAGAAGAAGAAGAAGACGAAGTCGAAGACCTCGAAAGAGAGCGATATGGACGAAAGTCGCAGTTTAAATTCCAAGTTTCACGGCTTTCGGAATCCGCTGAGACATTTTGGACTGTGGTTGCCCTCTGCCATTCCATTGAGACCAAAGTCAGACAAAACCACGATACGGGTGCCGATGAAATCGTCCACAACGTACGCGTTTGGTCGCTTTCTCTTTTATTTATTTTTCTATATATTTCTCTCTTATAATCATGTCAATCTATCTTATTTTTATCCAGGCGGCGTCTCCCGATGAAGATGCTTTGGTCAAGGCTGCCGCGAAGGTCGGCATGGCTTATGCCGGCATCGAAGAGTCCAATGAGGGCAAACGTAACGTGCATCTCATTCGCTACAACAAATCAATGCTTAGCGGACAAAAGAGTACCAGGTACGCAACGCGAAGGTACACCATTGATGCGGTCTTGGAATTCAACTCCGTCCGCAAGCGAATGTCAATAATGGTTCGAAATGAATCGGGCAAATGTTTCGTCTACATCAAAGGTGCAGAGGTCGCTCTTCTTGATGCTCGGGTAAGGATCTTTTATTTCAGTTCGAATTGACCTCTTGCACACTTTTCCTCCTCCTCCTCCTTCTCTTCCTCCTCCTCCTCCTCCTCCTCCTCCTCCCTCCTCCTCCTCCTCCTCCTCCTCCTCCTCCTCCTCCTCCTCCTCCTCCTCCTCCTCCTCCTCCTCCTCCTCCTCCTCCTCCTCCTCCTCCTCCTCCTCCTCCTCCTCCTCCTCCTCCTCCTCCTCCTCCTCCAAACCTACCACCTTCCCAACCTTGTTCAACTCTCCCTGCACCTGCTTTGGATTAAAGGAATTTATTAATCTAGCAGAAATAATTGAAAGCTTGGTTGAGGTGTAGCATTTTAAATTCCCTCCCCCTCCACCTCACCACACTCCCCTAAAATCACCCTCCTCCTCTTTCTAACCCTCGACCTTCTCTATCTGGTAACTTAACACCCTTCACTTGCTTTGCTTTCGAGGAATGTATTGATTTTACCTGAATCAAAGACAGCTTCAAATTATCCCCCCCTCTTTTAAATCCTCTTCGGTTACGTACTCCATAACAATGAACGATGTTTTATGTCGCAGCGATGCCACAGTACGTCTTCGAGATCCAAGGACGACATTATCCGAAAGGTTACCGACTTCGCACTCCAAGGTTTGCGCACCCTCGTCTTTGGATGCCGCGAGGTTACTCCACAGACCTACGAATCCCTGCTTGCCGAACTGAAGAACGCCCAGTGCCTTACGGGCGCCGCAAGAGCGCGTGCCATGGATGAGGTCAGCGCCAAGATTGAACGCGACATCTCCCTGATCGGGGTCAGTGCCGTTGAAGATAAACTTCAACCAGGCGTCAAACGATGCCTTCGCAGTCTCATATCCGCTGGAATACAGGTTAGATTCTGACTCTGGTGTCTTCCGGGCACCCTTTAAGACTGAATTGAGCCCTCTTTTCAACCTAGGTCTGGGTTTTGACCGGCGATAAGGAGGAGACGGCCGTTCAGGTTAGCCAGGCCACTGGCCACTTCCCCGAAGGAACAACGCTCATTCGCCTGACAGACGGCACTTCCGTTGAAGACGTCGGACGCGCCATCTACGTCCAGCAAGAGGGCATGCGCGCTCGTCTCGAAACCAAACGCATTCGCTTCCGCCTACGCAACCCCTTCAAGAGGAAGGCTCTCGGTGCCTCCGCAAGCAACGCCTACGAAGACCAGGAATACGGAATCGCCATGACGGCGAACACGAACCTTGACTACGAAGAGGAGGAGGAGGACGATTACGGGACGGTCCGACAAAGGGCGTCCTTCATTCAGCGCGTCATTCACGGGATGCGCAACGCCGTCACCGATGGGATGCGGAGACACCGACGGAAGAACCCGGGTGGTGCTAGCGAACCCGTTGGTCTCGTCATCGATGGAGCAACTCTTAGATACGCTATTTCAGTGAGTAGATTTAAGTAGACTGATCCAAGCTCTTCCCACCCCCTTGAGAATTCGGGCGCGCCTCTACATGCATTATTATTATTACGCTGTTTTCTGAGTGCCTGGGTACCCAAGCCTATCGGATCATCGCCAAGAACGTGTGGACTTTGACTGTAGCGTGGCGAAAGTTCGCGTGGGCGGTCTGTGGCAGTTCTGTGTGTGCCAACTCGAAGAGTGTGTTCTGCTAGGAATCTAATCGAAATGCACGAGACAGTTTTTAGTCAAGAAAATTGTATTTGCGAAAATAAAACCCACGCCATGGTCTTTCGGTTTATTTATGTAAGGAATATTCCGCCTTGGGTCCAACGGCAGCTGATACCGTTGCAACGGACCTCGTTGACAGGTGTAGCCTTTTGCAATCTCACTCAATTCATGGCGTGCACCGGCGACTTGGACGCTGATTGGCTGGAGATACCCGAACGGAACCAGCTGGATGGAGATAATAATATAGATATGAAAATAGTCTTTTAGTTACTGCTTCACCTGCTCTTGTGAAACTAAAAATAGGGACAGATAAGGAATGACCGAATTGCGATATTCTACCACCGTTCTTGTGGGTATCGAACTGTCATCTGCAAAATGCTCACGGAAACATCCATTAAGCAGTTATCGCGTACGGGGACAATTGTCTTCACAGTTTTCCCCAATTAAACCGTAATTTTTCTTCCAAAGTCGTCACACAATCCCCTCGCCCCACATGAGTCCCAAAGGCCGCAACAGACGATTTAGTAGGCAAAGAAGGTGATGGAATTTGTCTATTTATTTATTTATTTATTATTTCAGCCTGTTCTACGCACCGAATTCCTCCGTCTCTGCATGAACGTGACAACGGTGCTCTGCTGTCGAATGACTCCACTCCAAAAAGCCGCCGTCGTGCGATTGGTCAGCGTTGGACTGGAGGGCGTCGGTGGGGATGGAGCCCCAGTTACCGCGGCTGTTGGCGACGGTGGCAACGACGTTGCTATGCTCCATGAGGCCTCTGTGGGCATCGGTATCTTTGGAAACGAGGGCAGACAGGCCGTCCGCGCATCCGACTACGCCGTACCTCTATTCAGGTCAGCAGTGATTGGGCGGGGGCGTGTTAATATAACGCTGTGATTGGTTCAGCTGTCCTGAAATTGCTGTGATTGGTGTCTGGATAAACTAATATAAGTAGGCTGAACAAGCCTTGATTTGGCGGGAGACGCTGTGATTGGTTTAACAGTCTTTTAGGTCCTGTAGTCGGTGCATGGAATAATGAATATGAATTTGTTAAAACAACTCCCGTAGTAGGATTTTAAATGGATTTATGGGTAATTTCCTCGGTAAAGAATGTAGAAACGAGATTTCTGGCTTGATGGTGGTCTTCTCTGTCATTCATTCGTTCTATTTATCAATGACCCTCGTATAAAAGACACCTGTCCACAAGAACAACGAGAAACAAATCCCAGAACCAAACCGGTGATTAAGTAAATGTCCTTCAGATTGCTGGAACCAAGATTACAAATGTTGAAGGAGGATTGGGACAATTCGTGAGAAGGAATTCTGAGTTGAATCTAGAAAAACTGCGAAGCATGGCGGTAGAAACATCGTGGTCTGTTTTTCTGCAAATTAAGCTCGACGACTGATCATTTAAAATTAAAGACAACATTGGGCCATGTATCCTGCGATTTTGAATGAAAACCTCCTTCAATTAGCAAGACCATTGAAGATGACTGGGTCTTGGAATTGGGCGTTGGAATTATGTGTTGCCAAACGACAGACCGTAAACATCACCGCTCTAGAGGAGGTCTGCATGAATGAATGTGGGCGAAAACCTTGGGTAGACTAAGGGATATAATCTTGATTTTCTCGTGGATCTCTTCGAACAGTGTAGAGCAATACCGTTTAATTCACATAAAACAGTTTTGGTCCTCGTGACACAAATGTGGTAATTACCATCACACAGGCCAGTCTTGTGACATTGGAAGCAACAAAAGGAGTAATTTGTGGGTAATTTGTGGCGCGGAGAAATAATTTCGGCGAAGTCCATTGGAATCGAAGGCCTATTGGCCGAATATTAGACGTTTTAAACAATGCTTCTTGGTTTTTAGATTTCATCGAACATTCATTGAAGAGGCACTACCCGTCGTTGTAGTAATGACCAACCGGACATTGCATACCATTGTTGTGTTGTTATCATGCGCTCAATTTGCCACTTATTTGCACTTATTCACCCGATTACCCACACTGCTCCAGCACGCTTCTATTCTACCACTTCCGGAACGCGTCGAAACTGCCAATTAAATCGCATAACCAACCCCACGCGCATCCTCCTTCTAGGCATCTGCGTAAGCTGATTCTGGTTCACGGCCACTGGAACTACTATCGAATCAGCAACACCGCCAACATCTTCTACTTCAAGAACGTGGCCTTCGTGGCTGCCCACATCTACCACATGTTCTACAACGGCTTCTCGGGCCAATCTATCTTCGACAGCCTACTCTACACGCTCTTCAACCTGACCTTCACGTCCTACGGGCCCTACGTGTTCGGCCTGTTCGAGAAACACCTTTCCGCGGACGATATGATGCGACGACCATACCTCTACAGACTTGTAAGTGTCCCCTGCATTAACATTTACTCGCCCCGCGAAGGATAAGCCCTGGATTATCAATTAACCGCGAGTTTTCAGAGTCCTTGTTGACGCTGGGTGGACATCGATGGTTGAGTTAACTTAACTCTCGTACCACGAAGATGTACGATGGTCAATCCGAGGGATTATAAGGTGTGAAAAGAAGAGGAGGAGTAGGAGGAGTTGAGCTAGTGTAACGACCTGTGTTTTAGCGCGATAGCATCCCTGATTTTCATCAATGGAACAAACACCTCAGTCTTTCATCGCGGTTCCAACCTCCAGGGCAATGCGGCAACCGCTGTAACATTCAGTTGCAGTCGACTGTTCACCGGAATCCTCAGGCAACTTCTTCCAACGCAGTGGATCAGTCTAGTTTTTTCGCGTTGTAAGGACCCACTCAAAGCTCACCCAAATCGCCTTTTGTATTTACACTCTTGCCTCTTCCATGAGATGCCTTTTACAAGGGGAAAGCCGTAATTACAGTCGGTTGGTTGAAAGTTGGTTGGTGAAAGTTGGTTGATTGAAAGTTGGTGAAAGTTGGTTGGTTGGTCCGATGATATGCAGTACCCGCAACGAAAGAGGCGGTTCTCCGCGGTGTGTTTTTGGGTGAAAGAAGACACAAAGGCAAGGCACAATTGGTTGGGTGAGAAGATTGATTGAAAATTGTCTGCGTACACTCGTCTGGCCGAATTCAATATTATTAACTGCTATTTGAGGAGAAGAAAGGCGACACTTATTTTCCTCTCCACCAAGATGAGTCAACAAGCCAATCTGCGCACCTGGTACGTCCTCCTCTGGGTTCTCAACGGTTTCTGGCACGGCACAGTGGCGTTCTACGTGTGCTTCTTTTTCCTGGCGGGGGGCGACGGAAAGACCTTCAGCGAGGCGACCTTCACTTTACCGGGCACAACAGTCGCCACCATCGACCACGACATGTTCGGCAACGCCTGTTTCATCTACCTCGTCGTCACGATCACCATGAGGACCGTCGTCTATTCACGAACGATCAATCTCTTCATCATCATCGGCCTCTTCATTACGGGCGCTCTAAACTTGGCAGTCATGTTTGTCTATCAGGTCAGCTGCTGCTCCTTACACACCCCACCATTAACTCCTCATCAGCCACCACTCCGAACGTATTTTCCTCCTCCTCCTCCTCCTCCTCCTCCTCCTCCTCCTCCTCCTCCTCCTCCTCCTCCTCCTCCTCCTCCTCCTTATTTGCCTTCAGCAGAGAAAACCCGAGCGGCCTCTCGCCTAATGTAACCATCTGTATTTTGATTCTTCTAGTCCTTTGGCGGCACCGAAACGTACGTCTTCATGAATTTCACCTACCTGGGCAGCTGCCCCGCCTTTTGGCTGGGAATCCCAATGGTCCTGGTTCTCTCGCTGTTGCCGGACATAATCTGGCGCCTCCTCAGCGACAGTTGGTGGAGCTACCAAATCGCTCTTTCGGGCGTCAATCGAATCAAGGAGAAGCGAAAGAGTCGCGCCTGGAAGCAATTTGTCCATCATCGCACCAACACCCACCTGACAAGCAGCCCCAGTCGATCGTAGCAGCGGCAGCGTTGTCTTTGTACGCGGCGCACTCTAAGGTGAGTTACACATTTCTTTTTCTCTCACTCCCCTCCTCCTCCTCCTCCTCCTCCTCCTCTCTAGTTAACTCTCTCGATTACCCCGCTTCAAGGGCATGTAGGATTCCTGTTGGTTATCCCCGCATCATCAGACTGCTCACAAACATCTCGTGCTCATCCAACACCCACCCCCAACCCCTCATACGCTTCCCTCTCCACCCCCTCACTTATTATTTTATTCGAAGGATCTTTACTATTCCCGTCAACCTCCTCATACTCCTGATCCCTCTCCTCAACTCCTCTTCAAATCGTCTGCTATCTACCCCTCCTATTCTTTAAAACAATTTTCACGCCCCATTCGTACCACTGCCTGAACTCGGCATTCGCCTGGACCTTTAGCCTAAAATCGCTCGCGATTAAGTGAAACATTTCAACCGCAGTCAAGGGTTGCTCTGGTCGATTCGTTCCTCGCAATCTTTGTAAACCAAACACCAACCTGTGCTCACACTGGAGCGATTATCTAACGACTCGTTTTTTCCGTGATGGCTGCAGAATTACCTGATTAAAAGACTATTTATTCAACACGGATAGCAGGGCAGTAGAAGGAAATCTTTGTTCGAAGGTTTATCTCGATTCGGCAGTACAGAATGCTTTCCTGACGCGTTCAACTTGTAGTCGCTCTCCATTAATCGTCCGAGCCTTCGGCATTGCACTCAACAGACGCATAGTTAACGTGGGGTGCTGGCAATAGGCGGATAATTAATGGCCAGATTAGTCTTTAGAGGTATCTTTCCGTAAATGATGCCCTGTAGGTCGCATTCCAGTTGAAGTTCGCGGGGGCTCAACGCTGCATTAAAACACAACAGCCAATCAAAGTTAAAACACGTGCAACCGTCTTATACGCCGGGCATAGCGGCCTCCGCGCCTGTAATCATTTTGCGGTTTGGAGGCCTCTGGGTGACAAAAACCGGCTACATTGTCTTCCGGTGTCAGGGGACCAATAGATGAACGCAGAGGCGGCTTCTGGTGATTCAGCCACCTCTTAAACGTCCCAATTAAACCCTCATGGCAACACGCATGAAAACAGCAGAATGCCGAGTTAATCGATTTATTCCTGCATAAATCAGGTTGATTCGATTTTATATCTCATGATTAATAGTTCGGTGCTTGTGGCAACAATAAAGCAATTATTATCGATCAATTCATTGTTCATTTTAAATTTCAGAGTATTCGCGAAGCTTCATCGAAACCCTTCATATTTTTATACCTTCTACCTCGATGATGCAAAAAATAACAATGGCGCCGTCTTTTGTATTGTTTATATTTGTACTCCATACAACTCTGACAAAGTTATTTTCAATGAATTTTCAAAAGTCTATTTTTGCGGTTTTCCGGAATCAAATGATTAATTGTTGTTGTTTTATATGGTTTTTTATGGCACTCAATTGAACAATGTTCCGCTAGACCCAAATAAATGACCAATGACCAAATTAAAAGAGATCTCTTGGTGTATAATATGAATCAAACGTATCATCTGTTGGGATCACGGTCTGAGGCTCATCCAGTGGGGATATTCGAACCTAAGAACTGTCAGTCATTCGCTATTGGCTTCGTAGCGGCGAACCTAGAACACAGAAAGGATAGGCCACAGAAATAAGCCGTGCGTGCCTGTAGTAATTCGGTGACCGGTCGGAGGCTTCCACCGCTTCATCATCCTCCGCTTCCTCCTCCCCAGTTTCTCCTCCACCTATTCTCCCTCCGCTACTCCTGCTCCTCCTGCTCCTCCTCCTCCTCCTCCTCCTCCTCCTCCTCCTCCTCCTCCTCCTCCTCCTCCTCCTCCTCCTCCTCCTCCTCCTCCTCCTCCTCCTCCTCCTCCTCCTCCTCCTCCTCCTCCTCCTCCTCCTCCTCCTCCTCCTCCTCCTGCGGAAGTTAAGAAGTTCTCCGAGGGAACGGAGGGAGGAAAGACCAGCGACACAATAGTCATTCCCGTGGCCGATGTCACTCCCGACGTGAGTCATGGGTTTAATTTCAAGCAACGGGACGCCTAAAGCCTTCCGTTGGGTTTTAAACTAGCCAATTAGGTGCTCCTCGGTCATTGGTTATGGTTTCGATTGCGCTTCAAAGCCGGTTGATCAACTGATCCTCTGTTCGTGAATGACGGAGGCTTCCACATAATCTTCGAGTGGCTCAGTAAAGGAAGCTGCCGTCTGTAAAATCATCTCCAGGAATCGTCATGGAAATGACATCTATAAGGCAGTCGGCTTCTCCACAAGCGGGAGGAGATTTCCGCCCTCAAACTGGACTATTAAATGTTACTTAGAGAAGCAGTTGAGAAGTAGTACCTCCTCGTATTTTTGAATCGCGTCTCTTGACACCCACCTGCAGCATCCCTGCACCGGTAACCGCTTTGTTCAGACGGGCTAAGCCAGCAGCGGATAACCGGGAACTCCAACCCACCCACCCCTCCTCCAGCAGTCAGCACGCAGACCCCTTCAGACTTGATGGGGCTGATCCTCTCAATGATGACTAAACCACCAGAAAGGCGTTTCTGTTCGACCATCATTTGGAGCATGGCGGGGGCTTTGAGAAGAGGAAGAGGAGGAGGAGGGGGAGGGTTTGATGTGGGGAGACTTTACAGTTATCGGAAACTGGCTGCTGCATCATCCGGAGTTTGACCAAATGAGAAAATTGTGCCTCACTTCTGGTTCACGCGGTCCACATCCGCTTTGGCTAAAACAGTCCACAATTTTTAGTCGAAAACATGGCGATGTCTGGGTAGCGATTTCTTTCTACTTCATCGTGATTCGGGTCTAGGAAGCAATGTTGGCTGAACTTGGAGGCCACGGATTCCTTGGCCACTTTGACATATTCGAGCCTGGCCTTGTCCGCCTTATCGATTTTGTTTAAACCAACCGCGAGTACTTATAGGCTTGTTGCATGTATTGGCGTGGTTCGTAAATGTTTAGGTGCATTCTTTGAAGTAGAGCAAATGTTCCCGTAGTCTCCGAGAAAGTTCAAACAGCTCATAAAACACTGTTCCCCGTTGATTTGCCTGGCCTGAAACATTCTGAAATTTCGAACCATCAGTGGACTTTTAAAAAGTATTATCGGTTTCTAGTTGATCATCCAAGATACCGTCATTCGACGCAATTTCGCGAGATTTTCCTCTTCACTGCATGTGACCATTTCCATCAATTGTAAATCTCTTCAACCAACGCGAAGGCAAACCCGTTCAATTCTCACAAGAACGGCGGCATTTCGCAATTCGGTCATTCCTAATTTCTCCCCATTTTTGGTTTCACTAGAGGAGGCTAAACAGGAACTCGGCGACACTTTGAAACTGCCTGTTGGTGGAAAAGGTGGTTAAGGTGGTACGGGAGACGACGTGTCGATGCGTAAAATATTTCAAAACATCTTCAGGGAACCATCCACGAAGTCGGCAGACTGTTGCGCGAAAATATTATCCAATATGATCTTACTTTTTCGACTATGTGGGATGATTCTGGGTCAATTACTGGCGCTTCCAGTTATGGAAAGAAGATTAACCATTTTTATAATTCATACCGTCATCGTGTAGGTCACCTGCCCATCAACAAATCGAGACCACAATGCAAGCATCGTCTTCCACAAAAAACACTTTCAGTATTCCATTTGTCACAATATAGATTCTGTTTTATTTCGAATTTGCGTGAGCGCAGTATACGCGTGCAATTTGATTATATCATATGCTTTGACATTTTTTGATTCGAGTGCATTGGATGATCTTCCGATAAAAGATGTTGTTGCGACCAGAACTGTTACACCTGCATTCTTAGTACATTCGTCACTATCCTTCAGAAATGCCGCTTGGCACGAAATAAGCGAATGGTGAGTAAATTTCGGCAGCAGTCCCTCTGTGGGGAAAAATAAAACCGAGGAACGCGACCCTCCAATCAGTAGTCGAGCCCCCTTGACATTTGACTTGCATTTGTAAAATTGGCGACACTAAATTTCTATTTGGTCTCGTTTAGCAATGATCTAGCCGACCAAGCGAGCGAGCTTCCAATGCCGTCCACGCAGTTGCATCTACGAAGCCGCTGACGCCCTCAGCCAATAGGGTAGAAGACGTCTTCTGGTCCCTGATAGGACTGCTGTATTCAGAGGAAAACCAATTTCCACGCTTCTCTCGAGCGCGACACAATGACGGATTCTCACCGTCATTCAACTAACAGGACTAAGCCTATATCTCCCCCCTGCCAACGTAATTCCACGATGCGACAACACGTGGTTAAATTACACCATCAACGTGCCAATTGGCAAGATTCAACATCGATTGCAGCTGAACAGGCTATGGGGGTACCAGGAGCCACACTCAATTGAGAAGAATCCCTAAACTACAAACAGGTGGAAAGCATGCGTCATCCTGCGATCAGGGGCGGCACCCAGCGTCACTCCCGACAGCTCGACTGCCCACGTGACTTGCGACAGAGGTTGCACTTCTACGACGACTCTCCGGTTGGCGAAGAGAGTTTTCATCGAAAAAACCTCGACGCATTGCCCATGGTCCGATACCATCCACTAACTGTCTGGAATTCTCCATCCAAGCCGCGGACAATCGCCATTCACCGTCTCACGTCCTCTGCAGGCTGGACAAACATCGTTCGGTTCTTGAATTTCCGAAGCCGTCCACCAATCCCTTGCAACCACTTCTTTCTTAGAAAACTGCTATTTGAATAAATTAAAATCTATGAATTCTTCATTTTTTGCCCCTTTTCTAGACACGACACTCCGATTATGAACCAGAAATTCACGCTCTGTCTATCTACCGTGTATCTCAAGCCATGGTAACTCAATTTCCAAGATGGTGTCCATTAAGGCCTCTATTTTCATTGGCTCATCAAACCATGTAAAAATGTATAAATGCACCATCAGACTCGTCCATAGACGAGGCTGTTTAGGTAATTTCTCTGGAATTCCTCAGACGTTTTTCTGCCTTTTGGTTGGTGAGGATGATAACAAGTTCATAGGAAGCTGCGATGGGTGAAGGCGGCACAAATCGAGCAGGAAAATGTTGTAAAATAAATCACCGATTATAGTCTCCAACTGAATCCACAAGACCGTCGATTGCTGTCCCGATTCTTTCATCTACGCAGCCGTTCACCGAGAATCGCTCATCCAAACACGTCCAAACACCCCAAACGACCCCCTTTCACATCGCTTCGCATCGAGCTCAAATTAACAATTCCTCGGCGTTATTTTCAACAGTCAATTATCTTGGAAGGGTCATTTTAAGTAATCTTCAGTAAATTCTGTCGCCTCGGTTTCCTAGTAAACTGCTTCACGACACTCAGCGCAATCCTTATCAAGGCCATCGTCAACGTCCAATCATCTTAGGACTTTCATTTGATTTTCCGGTCATCGTAGGATTCAATTTTTGTTTAAAATTATAATGAATTGAAAATATAATGAATCGCCGATACTGGCGGTTTAATATCTAGCGGACAATCAAATACTGAACTAGATTTATGCTTAATCAAAAGTCAGCTCGCGATGCTTCACGCGAAATCGGGGGTTTTAATTTCGAAATGAACTTAACAAAACCGAAGGAGCACCTCTGCTATTGAAACCACTTGGGTGAACCACAAATAGACTTGTCAACCATAAATTCACGGCGACTCAAACGAGCTGATTTGAGGCCATCGACATTGGCAGTTACCCGATACCGTTCATCAGCAATTCAAAGACCTTGGGAAAAGGTCCTGAAAAAGAGGAATTCAGAGAATGTCGGAAAAAGACAAATGTCTATTTCGAGAGCCGTAGACGCTGGTCCAAGTCTCATCTTCGGGAGTCAAGTAATACGCTGGCGACGAGCACGCAGAAAAAATCAATAAAACACGAGATGGGTGGGCGCGGTTTGATGACGCAAAACATAAAGATGCTCATCGATGTCAAGTGACGAAATAGATGGCTCACGAGATACATATTTAAGGCAAAGCAACACCCAGGTAGCACACACGATGGTACGAAATCGGACGATGTCACTGCTAAATCAATTTAAACCAAACGTTTAATCGAATCACTCCACTTCAATGTCGTGGTGTAGCGTTAGGTCTGTGTTCGTGCGATAAGATTGTATTGAGGGTTGAATTAACCCGTAATAGAGAATAGACGAATCGTCAGTCAAACCAGTATAACTCAAATAGCTAACCGAGACCTTGAATGAATGAGACCACGTACAGCAACGTGGAATAGAATATTCTTCAAAAGTGTGGTACAACACTCAGCATAGTAAAACAAAATGAACAGTTACACGGTTAAAGTGAGAAACCACCACTTCCACCTGGGTGCAGCAGCTTGGATGGCATGCGGTAGTCGACCGGCGATTTCAAACCCAGACGCTCCGAGCGCCGAGGTAGAGCTTGCGAGCTTTGGTCTGGAACGGATGGAGTCGTATTTGCCGGATCTGCTGGGTCAGAAAGATGGGAATCAATAGCGGGCACATCTGGTTCATCGAATCGGATTTGATTGACATGCCGAAGATAACTTGATAAATCAGTAACATCGAGGATAGTAACCATACGATTTCCACTTCTTCCAAGAATAACACTACGAGACGGTCGAAAATCATTCCCTTTGAAAAAGGTGACATCACCCGATCCAAGGCATTGGAACGATGTATTGAGTTTGCGCCCCTTGAATAACACAACCGGACATTTACCAGTGGTTGCTTAGTCAGCATTACGGTACTGCATCATGAAATTGTCGATAGACCGATCCAACTCTGTAAATGTTCTTGGTTTGATGGATGATATAGCCACATTCAGGGTCTTGACATATTTCTCTACCAAGCCATTGGACTAAGGATGTCTGAGAGCCTTGAGCAAATACCGACATCCGAGACCTTTGACCCAATTGACCAAATGGTCGGCAGTGAAATGTTCACCATTATCCGTAACCAAAACGAGCGGAATGCCTTCACGGATGAATAACTTCCGAAACACAAATTTGTTGAAGTCAGCATTAGCACTGGTCGTCAGAAATACTTCAGGCCAACGTGAAAAATAGTCGATCACAACAAAAGCATAGTATTTGTTGAGAAATGGTCCAAAATAATCAGCATGTATTCGTTGCCATGGCTCACAGAGACCATTTAGAAAGCCTTGAGTGCAACTTGTGTAAGCAGCCATCACACCGAGCAGCCGTTCGCCGGATATCAGCTTCAAGTTACGGCCACCGACATGAAACTCTTGCCAATGACTTCATTTTATCAACACCAAGATGACCGGAGTGCAGATCGTCAAGAAACGATTTACGCAGCACTGGTGGTACCACAATACGGTCTTGATAACATAAAAGACCTTTAGGATTGGAACCCAAATCGTTCCTCCGAGAGTAGAAATGTGAAAACTTCTTTTTATCTGCATTATTCCAGCCCTGTCTGAGTGCCGTTAAAATCCTCTTGAATGCCAATCGCGTCTCCGAGATGAGATCATCGCGACTCACAGGCAGTGGTTGTAGCAGGAGAGACGAGCCTTCCGTAATCTCCTCTGTAGTAGCAGTTCTGGATAAGTAATCGACATGCTGGATATGTTTGGCAGGCCGATGAACCACGTCATAATTATAGGCGCTCAAAGCGAGACGCCACCGTTGCACCATAGCTGCAGAAGCCTTTGACAATGAATGACTTGGATTGTAAATGAATTTCAAAGGTTCATGGCCAGCCACAATCGTGAATCGTCTGGCTAATAAGTATTTATGCAACCGAATCACAGCCCAGAAAACCACCAAGGCTTCGCGATGCGTTTGGGTTTATCCACGTTCAGCTGTGGACAACCACCGTGATATCCAGTCAACAGGTCGGCCCTCTTGCTCCAACACTGCAGCTATGCCGGACGGCGACGCATCAGTAATCAGTGTTGAATGCATTCTTGGTGCGAATGGTTGTAGGATAGCTTCTGAATTCAAACAAGCAAGTAACTTTCGTAATGTCTGCTCTTGCATGGAATTCCATCATGGGTGCACAACCTTCGGAATTCAGTGGTGTCAAAATTGGAGTGGCCCATTGTGAACAGCTCACTGGAGTGCGTATATTACGCTCCATCAATTGGTTCAGAGTCAGTTCAACAGAGTCTCGTTAGCCCAAGGCAATAATCCTCCGCTTTAAGAACATGGGATCTCCGGCAACCTCGAGTTTGACTTTGGGAATTTTCATTCTACCAGTCACGTTTGGACCAAATCTTTTAACTCGGACTCAACTGCCGGTAATGAATAGAAACTCAGTCGAAACTTGAGTTGCTTCATGACGGTCAAACCGATAATAGCTGGATCCGTCGTCGACACCAAGAATTTGCATGGGAATCTGGTGCCATCTCGTATAATATTAATCATACAGAAGCCAAGGATTTTCAGTGAATGACCAGTGATACCAATAATCAACTGGTCGGTCTTCTGTATACATGGACTTGGACAGAACTTCTTTAATGCATGGATAGGAATGAGTGATTCCACACTCCCAGTATCAACAATAAAGGACATCTTTTTTCCATGTGAATTCGTAAGTTTCTAAGAAATATGGCAAGCGCTCTGACTGCTAGAACTCATCAGAGCCATATCAGATATATTGTCCTCGAAATCGTTAGTAATCGCACAAAGCTTTGATTTGCAGACCGACTTGATGTGGCCTATTTTGCCACAATTATAGCATTTCGCATCACGGAATTTAAATTGCTCCCGTGAATGTAATTTGCCACACGAATGACAAGTATTGAATGAATTATCAGTCTTTTTTTGCGATCTTTAAATATCCGCGCGTTTTGTCTCCTAGGTATAGATCTGGAGTGAAACACGGGATCTGGAATCTGAGAAATTTTGAAAATATTCGAGACATCTTGGAATTGTTCGCATATAGCACGAACACTCTAGAATGTGGGATTCTTGAGGAGTGGTAATTGCCTTTGCAGATTGGGATCATTGATGCCTGCAATTAAACGTTCGCGCAATTGCGTGTCTAATTGGGCTTTAAAGCTGCATTTTGCGGCTTGTGTCTGAAGAAAAAGTATAAAATCACGGATGTTTTGATCAGATCTTCGCATGAGAGAATGGAATTTGCTTCGTTCAGCAGCCTCAAAAGCTATAGGCTTTACATGCTGAAGAATAGCTTGATGAATCTTGGCGAGTGGCATTTTAATGGGAATTTCCGGATAAACCAAGTTCTTCACCAGAGCATAAGCGTCTTTACCAATAGCGTTCAGAAAATAAGCCGCTTTCTTTTCTTCAGCGAGATTATCTTGGGTGATAGGCCAAATTTCGAAACGCTCAATGCAGTCTGAGACTTCTCGGGAAGTTGCATTAACTGATAAGGATTCCAGGTTCGTTTTCGACATAGTTGCGACGCCAAATGTGATAGGATTGTATGGAGGGTTGAATAAACCCTTAATAGAGAATAGACGAATTGTCTGTAATATCGGTATAACTCAAATAGCTAGCTGACAGGTTACAAGCACAAGTAATTCCTCTATGGATTATTTTAGGCTAATGAAGTTCAAGTACCGTTAATGGTCGCCTCTACGCTTTCGGCGCCTAGAAAATTGAAGATCCCGAAAAATCTGCTCAAATATTTTAGTTCCTCTCGATAGTCTGAATTCACCAATATTTGGTATTATGAAACAACGAAAGGAAACGGCACGGTTGCCCGAAAGGAAGGTTTGAAAAAAGCTATATCTAGTTATGGTTTGCTCTTCTGGAATGGCAGAACCTGTTAGAGATAGTGAGTCGACTTCAACGAGAGTTGAATCGCTATCAATGGATAAAATAAGTACGATTCACGATGATTAAAATGCAGAATTTTTTCAGCAATTACAGGGGAAACTATATAATGATTCAAATGGAAACTGTATCACTCGTATTCAATCCAAATTGGGGTAGGATAAACAGAAGTGGTGTGTTTTTCCCCCGAAACTCGAATCTACACACTCACCGCCAACTGACGCCTCCCAGCGCGCGCACGCATGCACACACACACACACGCACCAAACCAAACCACACATCACCCCACTCGCAGCTAATTTGGAGTACCCTCGAGCACCTCTGTGACACGCGCACCAGCTTGATAATTCACCGATTTATCATCATTTTCAGCCGTTGCCTAGACAACGCAAGTGAGCGTGTCATCTTCTACTGGAGAGTGAGCAGCACCACCCCTATCCTTTGTCCAATCAAATTCCTCCTCTATGTTAGCAACAGCGTAGATCCAGGTTGTTGTAGAAAAGAACCGCTTCTTTTCTGACGGTTAAGTCATCGTTGAGTAGAGCTCACTTCAGCCAGAACAGGGTGCCCGGCGCAACCGGCTTTTATCTATGGGGCACCACCCCTGAACGTCCGCGACCAATCAAATGAGTCCTGTAAGAAGAGCAGTTTGTGGAACATAAGGGATGTGTCCGGTTTAGGTCGCCTGTCACAGGAGCGAGGTCGCTACTGCGGGAACGGCGGACCTACTCAGAGGTACGCGCGGTGGATAAGTACAGGGCCCCACGATAGTACCACCTCTGTGCCATTGTTTTCGGGTAGCTAAGGGAAAACGTCCAATCAAAATGCTATTAGTAATGCGCCGACTTTCCAGGACGCAAAATACTCGGGAAATGTAGTCAAGAATCCACATAAACATGTTTAGTAGGACCCCGCATCGATTCGCTGGTAGTTAACTACTGTCTACTTAAAGGTATATAAGTAGAAGCATAATATTTTATGAAAACGCATGGATACAAGCATTCACTGACTTCGTTCTGCTAATTGTATTCAGCAACGCAACCAACCATGCCGATCATATTCTAATGACCAAAGGCGAGGATGGTCGACTTGGCAGCTTCGAAATTGACCGAAGCGTAAATCCAGTGTTCAACTTCTCACTTTATTTCGAGAGTCAGATATTGCAGAGACGGGCTCCGGGGTAGTCAATCTTTTGACTGGAATCCGCCAATTTTAGTAACTGTCGATTGATAACACGGTTTTACTGTTAACTGTACACTTCCCTGATTGTATTCTACAGGTAATTCAACCAATAATAAGAGAAGACTTGTAATCGCTTTTTGTTAGCTGGTGATAATAAAATAATCGTAAAACACGTCCAATGTCATTGGGTGAGCTAATTCCAACATTTAAAAAAATCGATCCCAGCGATATTCCAGAGACACAACTGATTTTCTAAATCACCCACGCAATATTATAATGGCTGTGATTGGATAGTAATCTGTTCTGTATATTAACTGCGTCAATAGTTTTCCTGCTGTTTTAAGGCATTAAAGCCGACAGAGTTAAAGAAAGTGTTGACTTTAAATCGCACTAAAAACAGGGCTTTCCTTGAGTGATCGGTTTGTTGTGCAGTTAAATTATCATCCATCACGGCTATTTAGTCTATTAATTGCATTTTCCATCATTTGATGCTGGACACATAACTGCTCGAAGTTAAGCCCTGATTGTTCACTTTTGATTGACGGGTTTCATTCTGGCGAGATTATGTCCATTTTAAGAGGCAATGGAAGCCCTGATTGTAATGGGCGTGTCGAAGTGACGATAAAATTGACAAAATTCTATCAACCGTGATGCTTTGATACGTCCATGAGGAGAAAACGTACCCCATATGCAAACAATTGCTGCGGAGGTTCATTTCGCGGAGTCTGTGAAAAATTGAGACGATATGGATGTTCCTAGAGTTCGTTTAAGATATTCTTATTTATTATTTAGAAACCTTCGCATTGGATCGGTTACGTATTCTACGTATTTCTACGCATAGAAACGCGGTCAATTTGCCTCGTTATCACCAGCCAGCTTCCCAACTGGCCACTTTCGGGCAAATGGGCTTCCGCGGTTAAGTTATCTCTTGGGAAAGCGATGTCGTCTACAATTTCCAGGTCACCAATAAATAAACCGTGTTTAGTTGTGCTCGATTTTAATTTGACAGAACGTGTTCCATTACCAAGTCAACTAAACAGTTGCATTTTCCCAGTAGGAAGACCGGTTGGACCACAATGAAACCCACATTCCTGTTTTTAATACCTAAAAACACCAACTCTCGCTCAAGTAGGCGTCAGATGATTCAGCCATCCACTAGTGCGAGTTGAATGCTGCGCAAAAATCGATATAAATTTGACTCGCGGGAACTCATGGCGATGTCCAGATGATCGGCGGAAGATTAAGATCTCGCCTAAGCATTCCCGTGATGATGAAGAGATTTGGGAGGAATGGGCGGGCTATTTATAATGAGAATAATTTATACAAAAACCAAATTTTGCAAGCCTGAAAGGGAAAAAGAGAAGATTTGGGCGGATCTTCCATTTTCTCGTGAATGTTCTCTTCGGAATGGGATTTGTGGCAGACGGTCTTTCCAGAAGTAGACAAAACAATGTCATCGCAAGGATCAGGCGTTCGATTGGGTTTGTCCGGAATTCGTAGCGATTATGGAGTATTAAAAATTTGGCATCATTTTATTTTAAAATTTCGATTCGCGTCTAGTCTTTTGGCACAGTTAAAAAAATAATACTCATAGATTTATTCAAGCCAACAGCGTTCAGTCTTTAAGAGTAACATTACAACGATGACATCACAAAACGGCTAGGACAAATAACGAATTACCTAATTCCGATACGCATTGTTCGAAGAGATTAACACTTGAAAAAGCCTACAGAGCGTAAAAAGGTCAGAAAATTTTAACGGCAGGGGAATTAACGGAGGAATTATTCAGGCGTAGACAAAGGTTTTTCAACTGTTTGAGTTCGCTCAAAGTCTCCTTAACCGACGAACAAAGAATGAGAGGAGACGACATTTACCGAAGACGGCATCCACATGGTAACTCCAAGATACCCGACTGTGGAAAATAACGCTGAGGAATTTTTATTTTGAGCTCGAGGTTAAATTATGCAGTGAAAAGATTTCAGGAGTGTCAATATCGGCGTTTAATGGGGTTGAAATCCGAGATGAAGTCCAAAAATACTCCCTTAACTGCTTCACTTTAAACATTAGGTAAAGAGTAAAACAGGACAATTAAGGATACGCGATATGCTGTCGTCCTTGTTGTAGAAGACGAGGAACCTACTGAAGATCATTTCAGTAGCGCGCAACTATTGGTTCCAACTATGCAGACGAATTCATTATTCAATTCATTCCCGTACAACGACATTGATTAATTAAGCAGTTCAAAATATTTGTAGAAAATCGATATTTGATTCATTCGGGTCTCCTGAAAGTGGATCAAAGCGCGAATGATTCGCCCAAAAATCATCGACCAATGGCATCCTCGGACACAAGGAAAACTCTCTTCTTTCCGCTCAGGGCTGCCTGCCATTCTCTCCCACAGAAGAAAAGATGTTCAGCGACGAAAAATCAAAGTGCGCAATTTGCCATTTTCGTTTGTGCAGCCGAACCATTGACCTTGCGCCTGAAACAGATTAAAAAATGCGTTCAGCATCACGAAGCAAAAAATTAACAAAGAAGGGAGGAAATTTTCTTCAGTTTCTGTCTGAATGAGTAAAAGAAATTTTAAAAATCTGGAAATTAAATTAAAAAGGATCCACAAAATGGTTTCGTACAGCGGAGACAAAAACTGCAGACCACACGACTTCATCGTCATTTTTAATAATTTATTTTTTCCATGAGCTCTATTATCCTATTGGCCGATAGCTCATCCAATCCCAGGCCTCAGTGCCAATACCCTCCTAATCGTTCCAATTCAATTTCGGCAGTCGGAAGTAAATGTCCCTTTTTTTCACATCCTGGCCAGGAGCGTTCTGGATAAAAGTGGCTTACATCTTCTGCGCCGTAACCTTGACAATCTCCATCCTGGTTGGTGGCTTCCTGGTTCACCTCCTAGTGCTGCCATGGTTGCACGAGTCCGAGTTCGAACCCGGCATATGTCGAGTTGATCGGATCGGAATGCTGTCGACCGCCGGCCAAGTCAAATGCGAAAACAAGTGTTCCAAAGAGCGATCTACCTTCCCCTGCCTCTATGTCAAGGTCGTCTTCGAGAAGGATGGGAAGAATTCAACCGGCACCCTATTCGACACCATCATCACGCATCAAAACTACCGGATATACGGGGTACTCATATTTTATCAACCAATAATTTAGTGGTCGGAGGAGTCAGTGTTGAGTAAATTTCTATTTTTAAAACATTATAAACAGTAATCATTTTACAATATCAGTGATAATTGTTCGGAATATTTAGAAAGGCACAGTATGACGCATGAATCGAGTCTTTTAATTGACGGATTGCGATATGCAGCTGTTCTAACGAAATTAGCCGCTATAGCCGTCGTATTGGTCGAAAATATTTGCAGCGAGGCTGACAGGAAGAGAAGGATTGGGAGGGGGTGGGAGGGGTCACTTATCTGACGAGAGAGGGATCACTTGGCAAGGCGGAAACTATTAGTGAAATTAAGGCGAACAGAGATAGTCAACTATCAAACCTGCTGATGGTCCATAATAATAATAATATAATAATTTTTACGCTTTATTATGGTCACAAAGACCAGAACTTTCAGCATTTTTATGTTTAACAGGAATAGAGGAAATAACAACGAGGTAATGGCGGCCATAGAAGGCCTTGTCCATAACGCGCGCGAGACAGTTTCCGCCACCCGGCCTCCAGGTTGCTAGATTACAAGCGCACGCCACTACGCTCGGCCAACAGTCGGACCTCGGAGCGAGCGACGTATCTTAACACTCCTAACTTTGGCGCAAATGGCCATAAAGTTATAATTCCACGTCCATGGAGACAGTTCCGGTCAACGCTTTTAGTTGTCCTTCGGTTTCACAGCGAAAACATTTGCTTGTTGAGGCGGAAGTCGACGTTTTACGGTTTTAAGCTTAGTCAAAATACTTAAAGCAGTTCCTAGTGCTGTCGGGTTAAAATGGGATGGGTCTTCATAACGGGAAAACTACGATGCTGGTTTGGAAAGGGAGGAAGTTGCTCTAGTCTCGGCGACTGTGGATGAAGGCGGCTGTGTCCTTGTGAAATCCAGTGTGAGGCATCCTGTATTGGAGGGAGAGTGTTTGGTCTCACTCTAGATGAACCAGATTGCAGTCTTCGCCGTCATAGAAAACGGCCACCCCGTCTGAAGGTGGATGACACGAGGTCGCGTCCTATTGGCGCGCCGTAGACATTTTGCGTCGTTCTGGTAAAACACCGGGGCGTTACATACCCCCTCTCAGGTGTAGCACTGTCCTCAGTGCTAGTGGAGAGGATGGTCTTGGTGATAGGCGAGGGTTAGATCAGTTCCGAAATGAGTTGGGACATGGAAGCGTCAGCGGATGCACGTTTGCATCAAAGAAGTGGTCACAGAGCCGGATGTCCATAGGAAACGTAGACGTTATACCAAGCATTTGAGGAAATGGTCGAGGCAGTCGTGTGTGACGCAAACTAGACGAGCGCATAATTGAGAGATATATATGGTTGGGAGTGGTTTCAGAGAAGATGTCGAGAAGACGTGGGACGGCGAAATTCCAAGCAGAAGCGATGACATTTCACGTAGATTGAAAACACAGGACCCCTTCAGTATATCCTATTGTTCAACGCAACGATGTGTAATATAAACATCGATCGATTCTTGTAGCCTTTTTGGAGGTTGAAGCAATTTACAAATATGCAGATTGAATAGACGGAAGTTGTCTACAATGAGCGGGATTAGATGGGAACAGGTTTAATAGGGAAACTACAAAACCTTAGAAATTCGGAATATTAGGCACCCTAGGGCTTTAAGCTTTTCTGTCGATTAGTAAAATTAAATTGGTAAAGGAGCGAGCACCGTATCTTACTATTTCTTACTAATTAAACGATCGCGTTATCGAGATAGATTCGAATACAAATTCATGAAGATTCGGGGTAATTTACAACAGGCGGTGTCTCAAGCTCCACGCGGCTTTGATCGAGGCAAAATTTCAGTCTTTAAACAATCAAGTGTGTTCCGCAAGGCCGTGTGGTATACGTTTGGTAGAACAGATTCGTCATTCTGGTCTATCAAGTGATCACTGCAGTATGCAGCTACTTTATTAAATTTCAGCGTCAGGTAGATATAAGAGACCTGAATAGATACTCTTTTCCCGCTATTAATTGCTATCCCAGTTAAGTCTAAAATGTCCTCGTATGCCATGCGTAGTTGTGAAAGACATTTATTAACACTGGCATGTGCATCAATCATTTACCGTCTTTCTACTCACAACTTGCTGGCTTATAATGTGCTACTGGGGCAAACCGCTAGTGAAGCTTATACCTTTCTTCTATATAAATAAACATGAAACGCTATAGGTGTGGTGGTCGACTATCCCCGATAGTAACCGAACGATAGCAGAAATGGTGTTTTGAAACAGAAGCCGTTGCCTCGTGATTTACACCGTATCGATTAACCTCGATCTTGTGCGTTCCCTCAAATTTTCCACTTAGAGTCACTATGCGCAGCTGTAGATATGCTTGATCAGCTGAGAAATATTAATCGATCAGCTGAGAAATATTAATCGATCAGCTGAGAAATTTTAATCGATCAGCTGAGAAATTGGGATCGGAAGCGCCAGTTTACCCCCAAGGTATAGAGGGAAGTGGAGGCCCCCCTACTCTAAGTTCAGATGTCCAATTTGAAGAAATTAAACAAACGCGAGGGTCGGATCAAATGAAACTGCTTAATAAACGAATCCACTTAAAATTATAGTTTACGTCAATTTGATTGTGGTTGGATAACCTTTTTCTAAAGAATTGCCTGCATTGTGTAAGAAATCCATCAATCTTACCAGATGACGGGGCTAAAGAGGCCACAAAAACGCGTAGGGATTATTCATAAAAGGTCCCTGATTCATAGGGGAAAGACATCTTTACAGTAGAAGTAGTGTCTAGCAGGACGCTTGCCCCTCCCGAAGCAACTAAAAGTTCAACTCTCCAACGAAATCCACCAACAACTTGTTAGTCTGGTCTTTACATGCATTCAGAGAAGAATTTCTGGGACGCAATTACGTTGAATAAGATATCCTTCTGTCCCGTCAAATGCAGGCGAGTTCACCAGTTCTTTTCGCTAGTCCTTCAGCTCTCCAACGACATCGCCCACCACCAACCACTGAAACTGCCTTTCATTTTCAGTGCGTCACGAGCACCTGCCATCACCTGCAGGAGGAGAATGAAGAGGCAGTGAGGAACTTTCGAGAACACCTCGAAACATGTGGCGACTTCCGATGCTACGGCTCAGCGGACTACGATGAAGCACTGATGTACAAGATCTACCAGGGAACAACCATATTCAACGCCATCTTCTGGCCTTCTGGACTGTGTCTGTTGTCGGCGATGGCCATCATACTGCTCTACAGGCTTGATAGATGCCGAGTTTGGAATGAAGACGTGCTACTTATAACCCTAAACAAGTAGACAAGCGCGTGGTTTATTTTCTCATTTAACTGTGATTAAACATGGATAATATCTACGATTTAAATAGCTGACGACGACATTTAAGAAACTATTTTCTCTGGATTGTAGCCGTTCTAAAACAAAATCTTTCGTTGCAGGCTTAGCTTAAGCCGGCGTGATCTTCATTAACGCTTGCTAAACCAAGGATTTGACGTTGACAACATGCAATTGAAGCACTATGTGAACAGCTATTGGTTAGAAGGAGGTATTATAAACTTTCAGAAAGTGAAGAGGCACTGACGCACGGTGGAACGGAATTCCCTGGGGTTTTAGAGACGTTTTGATTGGCTTGAAATGCAACAAAGAGAGCAACCTTAAACGAATTCTTTGTTGGTGGCAACTTAAGGAAGGGCATCATCTTCTTTTGTGACGTCGTCACCGTAGCTACTGAAGAAGAAGAACGCGTTGCTGTTGGTGTTTTTGAAGAAAAGGGAAATGGCTTTCGAGTATGTTTTGAACTGGAAGAGTTTGTATTTTTAATTTAAAGTGCGTTTATTCTGATTTGTCGAGGTTGAGGTGCTTCATCACGTCAAGGTAATTCAACTACCCGCCAATAATAGGTCATCTCGGCTCGGAAAAACGATAAATCGGCGGGAAACATATTACAGTCACCCAATCAAACTGCTTCTATTCAATGGAATACAGCTGTTGTGAATAGTTAGATTATTTTTTGGTGCAGACAAAACAAAGATTGCTGATAATAATATATCAGCTAAACGTCCACAGCATCGCTCACTGTAGATTCCTTCTGATTTAAAATGATTGCTAGTTTCCTCTCCAGCTTCCCGCCAGTTCTTACTTTAATTAATAATAATAATAATAATATTCGCTTTATTAAGGTCACGAGGACCAAAACTTTCACCATTCAAATTTACAATAAACAAAAATGTTACAGGAAGTGACGATTATACGTAGAAAATGCAGAATAAGTTAAGAAGAATAAAAAAAGGGTAAATTTGCAAGAAAGGCCAATTTAACCGACGAAGTATAAAAAGTTTGGCAAACGGGAAATGGCGGCCATTGAAAGGCCCTATCCAAAACGCGCGCCTATCATTTCCGGCCCAATACAAGTTTTCAAGGTAAGAAAGAAAAACGGTGTTAAAACGTTATTAAAAACGGCCACCCCTTCTTATATTGTGGCATAAATCTGAATCAATCAGCCTAGCAACACGCGATTGCGTGTTTGCGACTAACACACACACACCGGTCCTTACTCGTGTTGCCGACCATAAATCGATAATTATTCCGGTGTATCACGATTTATCTCCTTCAGGCAAACATATAATTAGGCATGTAATTCCCCCTTGTTATTGTAACGCCCCGGTGTTTTACCAGAACATAGCGCGGGATATGAAGGAGGCACAATGTCTACGGCGCGCCAATAGGACGCGACCTCGTGTCATCCACCTTCAGACGGGGTGGCCGTCTTCTGTGACGGCGAAGACTACAATCTGGTTCATCTAGAGTGAGACCAAACACTCTCCCCTCCAATAAAGGATGCCTCACACTGGATTTCACAAGGACACAGCCGCCTTCATCCACAGTCGCCGAGACTAGAGCAACTTCCTCCCTTTCCAAACCAGCATCGTAGTTTTCCCGTTATGAAGACCCATCCCATTTTTACCCTAAGTCTATATTACCTTTCCATCCATTTATAACTATTTGCATCATTATATCCATTCCTTTAATTTCAATGCGTCTCCTCATTATGGCTGCCTGGAATGTGTATCCATGTTCTACGATCACCGTTACAAAACCCCCAGCGAAGGTGTAATATTTCTTAGGTCAGAATCCCACAATTGGAACAGCGTCACATTATGCATTAATGTTAGGAACCGTTTGGTTAAATGGACCTACGAGCAGGTTTATCCAAAGGCTATCGTACAGCACTTCCGGTTTAGTAGATTCTAAGCTCCCAATGTTTCGTTAAGTGCGGGAAAGTTAAATTATGCGTGCCGGAAGGCGCCTCCGACGAACCCTTTACAACGGTTTCCGGGGAAGAAAAAAACATCTTGAAAAGTTAGGCGGAAGCCCTTTTTTTAAATGTTCACTGAACACGCGACAGATAACCAAAATAACCATCTTTGCATTTTTCAACATTTGATTTCGAAATTTAACAACACTCACCAAATAAGATTTAAAAATTCTATTTCCCTATCTCTCTTCTTCTTCTTCTTCTTCTTCTTCTTCTTCTTCTTCTTCTTCTTCTTCGGTACTACTAGTGAAAGTTATCAAAGCATCGCCGGTTAAATTTGACCTTGAGAATCGGTATTCACAAATTTAAAACGGCCGACTCGTAGTGCTAATTGTAACTGAACGCGACTGATGAATTTAAGAAGCACACTTATTTAAAACCTAACATGCCACGCACACAACACCTCGGGTTAAGCCACGCCGATTAAGGTGTATTCACCGAAGCATAGATATTCGTGCGCGATAACTGCTAACTTCACACCCCAGTGGTCAAATGCTTCCGGTGAAAACACGAACATCACATCAACCAGTCCTAACAGCAGATTTTCCTTTCAATGTGGCGACGTTGAGCACTCTCTAAGATAAAATTGTCACTGGGTCTGAAAACTACCCCTAGTAGCATCAAAATGTATTAGGTAGTATCCAAGAATAATAAAATCAAAAATTGTGCGACTAAAAGTCATCGCGCCAATCTTAACAAACCATCATGATCGTCTGGGAATATTATTTGGATTTTAATTAATCAAATTAAACCTAATATTATGGATGCCGAGGAAAATGTGACCGGTTTTTAAAGAGCACATTTAACACTGTTGGTTCATAGAGAATTAGTCGAACACGGAATTTATGCACTTTGTCATGGGAAATAGAACGTCAACATAACACAATTTTCCTAATAATTTGTACTTCGAGCTCTCAGAACACACCAGGCATGTGTTTGCTGTTAACGTGATCAGTTTCCTTTGTAATTTATTTAATTAAGTCAATTTTATTGTCGCTTTAGTTTAGGATCGAAGTAATATAATATACCGCATCATTCCTTCTAAATCTTTTCTATTTTTTTCAATCTCGTTGGTTTTCTTACATTTTAAAACTAGATTCTTGCTGTTACACATTGTTTAAATTGGTCATTCCACCATCAAATACTGACGCATTTGGCTTCGCGAGAATCAATTACGTTTCACCCACTGTGAATTGCACTCATTTAATCGATTTATTGCAGTCCACGCTCATTGGTGTGGACTTAAAAGATGCCCCAAAATAATTCGTTTTTGTTTAAATTTAAACGGGATCACAATTTTCCGAATTAATAGATGGTAAAATAAAGAATTCCCCGTTAAATAAGGATTTTTGGCAAGTCAGTTTCAAGACAAATTCACCCAAAATCGAGGCGAACTGGGTGGTCTGAAACAATTGCAATTTCCCGTTAGACTGCGAATTAGTGATCCTGGTCACGGAAACCGAACATTAATTCTTAAGCCGCTTATCTTCGGTGGTTTTTAGTGTTCCTAACTGCCGCGTTCAGATAGGTCGGACAAAATCTCTTAACCCGGCATATTTAAAAAAATAAAGGTGGGTTGTCAGTAGACAACTTTTGATTGGCTTAATTAACAAATTAAAGAATGAAATAGCGCACGCGTCGATTGAGTGAACAGGATTGAGATCTTTGAGCAAACAGTAAAATGACTCGTTTAACTCTACGTCCGGTTGGGTTTACCGATTCGTGTCTACTTTTCCGATAGAAGTAGTCGACATGAAAAGTTAATTCCGACTTGATTCGACCCACAATTGTTTAAGAAATTATAAGAGCTAGAGAGGGAGAAGAGGTGGAGAGATAAGACAGGGGGCCGATACGGAGATGGAAGCAATGAGAGGAGAATATGAAAAGAAGTGGGGAGAAAGGAGAATGGCCCCAGAAAGGGCGAAGGAATGGGTGCCGAGATAAGAAACGGGGAATTGTAAATGGAAGGCCTTCTTCAACGCAAGTCTATATGAGATAGTTCTGTACTGCGAAACTTCACTCCAAGTTGCTCCGTTCATGTGCTTGTCCCAGCAGCGTAGACTCAAAAGCACCCAATAGCAGTAAAAGGGTTGAAAAGACACCAGAATATGCAAGATGTTCAAGTAGCTGCAGAATCGCTTGTTCACTCTAAGTTGCTCCGTTCGTGTGCTTGTCCCAGAATTGTAGACTCCAAAGCACCCAATAGCAGTAAAAGGGTTAAAAATACACCAGAAAATGCAAATTATTCAAGTCGCTAGGGATTCCCGAGTTCTCATTAAGTTGCTTCGTTCGAAAACTTAGCCAAGCCAAGTCGACTCCAAAGCACCCAAAAACTTGAAGAAGTTGCAGCAACACCAGAATGGAAAAATTGTTCAAGTCGCTGAAGAATCGCGGGTTCACGCTTAGTTGCTCCGTTCGCGTTGTTGTCCAGACAGCCTAGACACCACAGCACCAATAGCAGTAAAAGGGTTGGAAAGACGCTAGAATATGCAAGTTGTTCAAGTCGCTGCAGAATCGCGAGTTTAATCTTAGTTGCTTCGTTCGCGTTGTTGTCCAGACAGCGTAGACACCAAAGCACCAATAGTAGTAAAAGGGTTGGAAAGACGCTAGAATATGCAAGTTGTTCTAGTTGCTTAGGAATCGCGAATAAAATCCCAGTTTCTCCATTCACGGACTTGTTTCAGAACCGTCGACTTCAAAGCAACCAATTGCAGGAATGGGTTGGGGCGACACAAGAATGGGCTTGTTGTTCTAGTTGCTGCAGAATCGCGAATAAAATCCCAGTTTCTCCATTCACGGACTTGTTTCAGAACCGTCGACTTCAAAGCAACCAATTGCAGGAATGGGTTGGGGCGACACAAGAATGGGCTTGTTGTTCTAGTTGCTGAGGAATCGCGAATAAAATCCCAGTTTCTCCATTCGCGGACTTGTTCCAGAACCGTCGACTCCAAAGCAACCAATTGCAGGAATGGGTTGGGGCGACACAAGAATGGGCTTGTTGTTCTAGTTGCTGAGGAATCGCGAATAAAATCTCAGTTTCTCCATTCGCGGACTTGTTCCAGAACCGTCGACTCCAAAGCAACCAATTGCAGGAATAGGTTGCGGCGAAACAAGAATGGGCGAGTTGTTCTACTTGCTGAGGAATCGCGAGTACAATCTTAATTGCTCCGTTCGCGGACTTGTTCTAGAACCGTCGACTCGAAAGCAACCAATTGCAGGAATGGGTTGCGGCGACACAAGAATGGGCAAGTTGTTCTACTTGCTGAGGAATCGCGTGTACAATCTGAGTTGCTCTGTTCGTGGTGGACTTGTTCTAGAACCGTCGACTCCAAAGCAAACAATTGCAGGAATGGGTTGCGGCGACACAAGAATGGGCAAGTTGTTCTACTTGCTGAGGAATCGCGAGTTCAATCTTAAATGCTCCGTTTGCGGACTTGTTCCAGAACCGTCGACTCCAAAGCAACCAATTGCAGGAATGGGTTTCGGCGACACAAGAATGGGCAAGTTGTTCTCGTTGCTGAGGAATCGGGTGTACAATCTTAATTGCTCAGTTCGCGGACTTGTTCCAGAACCGTCGACTCCAAGGCAACCAATTGCAGGAATGGGTTTCGGTTACACAATAATAAAAAGTTGTTCTTTTTGTCTGCAGCATTGCGGGAGAAATCTAAAATGCTCCATTCGCGGGTTTTTGCCAGCATCGTTGACTTTAAACGGATGGTGTCGTATTTGCCGGATCAGCTTGTTCAGAACGAATGACAGCCATTGCTGGTTCATTTAATCGGAAGTTTATCGACATGCCGACAACGACTTGATAAATCAGTAACATCGAGGATAGTTACCATTTGATTTCCACTTCTTCCAAGAATAACACCGCGAGACGGTCAAAAATCATTCCATTTGACATGTTACGTCTCCCGATCCAAGGCATTGCTGAGTTTGCGCCCTTTGACATTTACCAGTGGTTGCTTGATCAACATTACGGTACTGCATCATGAAATTGTCGATAGACCGATCTCACTCTGTAAATGTACTTGGTTTGATTGATGATATAGCCACCTTCAGGGTCTTGACAAAGATCTCTGCTAAGCTATTGGACTGAGGATGCCTGGGAGCCGTGAAGAAATGCCGACATCCGACACCTTTGACCCAATTTACGAAATGGTCGGCGGTGAAATGTTTTCCATTATCCGTAGCCAAAACGAGCGGAATGCCTTCACGGCTGAATAACTTCCGAAACACCGATTTGTTGAAGTCAGTATAAGCACGGGTCGTCAGAAATACTTCAGGCCAGCGTGAAAATTAATCGATCACGACAAGAGCATAGTATTTGCCGAGAAATGGTCCACAATAATCAGCATGTATTCGTTGCCATGGCTCACAGGACCCTGGCCATGGAGACCATTTAGAAGGCCTTGAGGGCAACTTGTGCAAGCAGCCATCACACCGGGCAGCCGTTCGCCGGATATCGGCTTCAAGTTCCGGCCACCAACATGACATTAATTCCTTTTATCAGCACCAAGATGACCGGAGTGCAGATCGTCAGGAACAGATTTACGCAGCTCTTGTGGTACCACAATACGGTCTTGATAACATAAAAGACTTTCAGGAGTGGAACCCAAATCGTCCCTGCGAGAGTAGAAATGTGGAAACTTCTTTTTATCAGCATTGTTCCAGCCCTTTCTGAGTGCCGTTAGAATCCTCTTGAATGCCAATCGCGTCTCCGAGATGAGATCATCGCGACTCACAGGCAGTGGTTGTAGCAGGAGAGACGAGCCTTCCATAATCTCCTTTGTAGTAGCAGTTATTGATATGTTTGGCAGGCCGATGAACCACGTCATAATTATAGGCGCTCAAAGCAAGACGCCACCGTTGCCCCATAGCTGCAGAAGCCTTTGATCATAAATGACTGGGTTGTACATGCATTTCAATTAATAGTTAGCAACCACAACTTCCACCTGGGTGCAGCAGCTTTGATGTCATGCGGTAGTCGACCGGCGATTTCAAACCCAGACGCTCCGAGCGCCGAGGTAGAGCTCTCGAGCATTTGTCCGGAACGTCGGACCAGAACGATGGGAATCAATAACGGGCACAGCTGGTTCATCGGATTTGATCTACATGCTGAAGATGACTTGATAAATCAGTGACATCGAGGATTGTAACCATACGATTTCCACTTCTTCCAAGAATAACACCTTTGAAAAAGGTGACCTCTCCCGATCTAAGGCATTGGATCGATATATTGAGTTTGCGCCCCTTGAATAACACAACCATACCAGTTGTTGCTTGGTCAGAGGATTAACCGCCTGCTGACACCTTTGCAGATTGGGATCATTGATGCCTGCAATTAAACGGTCGCGGAATTGCGTGTCTAATTGGGCTTTAAAGCTGCATTTTGCGGCTTGGGTCTGAAGAAAAAGTATAAAATCACGAATGTTTTGATCAGATCTTCGCATGAGAGAATGGAATTTGCTTCGTTCAGCAGCCTCAAAAGCTATAGGCTGAACATGCTGAAGAATAGCTTGATGAATCTTGGCGAGTGGCATTTTAATGGGAATTTCCGGATAAACCAAGTTCTTCACCAGAGCATAAGCGTCTTTACCAATAGCGTTCAGAAAATAAGCCGCTTTCTTTTCTTCAGCGAGATTATCTTGGGTGATAGCCCAAATTTCGAAACGCTCAATGTAGTCTGAGACTTCTCGGGAAGTTGCATTAACTGATATTGATTCCAGGTTTGTTTTTGACATAGTTGCGACGCCAAATGTGATAGGATTGTATGGAGGGTTGAATTAACCCTTAATAGAGAATAGACGAATTGTCTGTATTACCGGTATAACTCAAATAGCCAACCGATCCCTGATTTTAAGTTTAATCAAAGCAGGTTAAGCAGGAACTAAAATACAATTAAACTGTTTTGTTCTATATTGTAAAACAAATTCGTCTTTGCCTCAAAGTTATGGCCTTAGACAAAAAAAGCTCCTAATAATAATATTTCCGAGTTCAATTTTAGCTGAAGTAAAATCTATTCTTAGTTATCCGTAAGCTTTATCAATGTGCTGGGGAAAGTTACTCGTAAACCAAGCTGCAACGTTTGTTTCAGTCTACTTTAGTTATTGTTTTTTTGGGACGAAATACGACAGCGAGAACTGGGCAAAAATATGCCATAGCGCATATTTAAAAAAATGTTTCCGCATGATAACAAAGAACATCTAAACAAAAACGATTCGCAATGAAAACTGGCTACAAGTAATGTTACACAAACAAATTAACTTAATTGACATTTCGCGTGCCGTCATTGTGATTTTATTCAAAGGTCTTGCTTTACAAGAAACTTAAGAAACATTTTTCATAAGAAACAATCTTACTGTTAACATGTATTTCTAAGCATTTAGACATGATTGAGATTCTTTTACAACCAAAGGCAGAATTTTTCATCAAACAGGATTAAGAGGCGTAGAGCGCCCCTATACATTTTTCATCGTCAGAATTCATTGTTATTTGTCTTGCTCACTCTAAACGTGAAAAACGTTATCTTTTCTATGCCAGCTCCCTCTTTTTTTACCAAAGATAATAACACAAACACGCTATTTGTTTGTTGTTTTTCCGTTCTGTAAGCTTTGATTGGTTTCTAATTCGCTCTCCCTCGTTTATTAATGGATTAAAGGTTTTAAATACCAATACGTTTTAATTAAGGAGATAACTTGACTCAAAACGAAAACCCTAACGAGGAGACATGTGATTTTGGCTGCCGTAAACCGTGGCTGCAATCCTTCTACGGCTACATAATTTTTTTCCTGAAACATCACACTGAGAGTCGAGTAAGGAAAAGGGCAACGAATTTTACGCGAAAACGGATCATATGCCTCCCATCGTCTAGTGCAAGCGCATTGTCTACGAATGTAGTCAATAAAGCACCCACGCGCAATCCCTACAGACCTACCCGCTATGGTCAATGGTATTTGGCGAAAGCGTAGAATGTTATGCTGCAAAACTTGTTGGACAAATCGCATTAGAAGTATTCATTATTATCAAACCTGATTTGTTCGACAAAACCTTTTGTTTGCTTATATTCCTTTTGCGTTTTACGGGTTTGTTATATCATTTCACAATGCTTATGTAAACTTATTGCAAGCCTATTTACCAAGTTTCATTTCTTGAAAAGCTGTTAAAGAGGTTATGTTTAAAGTACTTTTGATCGGGTTATATATTTGCAAAGGTCACACAAAAAAGTGAAATTAAAGATTGAATAGAAAACGTCAGTCGAAAGATTTTTGAAGTCGATGTTGTGTCGTATGACGTGATTACTGGCATTGTCGTGGAGATTTCGTTGTTCGTTGACGTGTCTGTGCTCGTTTCGGTTGTCGTTGAAGCGACAGAAAATGTGATGTTCCAAGAGTCACCATCTCTAATTTCAAATTCATACCGTGGAACGACAACTTTTCCAACGATATTGAGACGAAGACTTCCTAAAAGCACGAAGAAAAATAAATATACTTTGATAGAAAAAAACTTATTTCTTTTACCAAAAACGTTTACCTAGGTACTTTATATCGATGCTTTCAAATTGGGGCAACACAGGATCGTGTTGTAACACTCTCTAAAAAAGGGTTCAGATTAAAGTGAAATAAATATAAGCTAAATTAGATATCTCAAAAACACCTACTTCAATTAGATCATTCACTGTCAATATTATATCAACATTGTCACCTATTTCGACCTCTTGGAAGCAAGAAAATCCATCGCATTGCATTGACGTGCTTTACAAAAGGAATGAAACTCATTTAAAACTTACATTTCCTTGCAACTAACGAAAAGCAAATCTAAAAGTGATCAGAAAAATGGCATAAAAAATTAACATACCCAACAGAAAACTAATTGGTATTGTTTTCATAATTTATCCATCAATAGATTATGCGCGTTAAACTAACAAAGCGAATTTATAGTAAATTCCTCAAGCCAATCGAAACTCATGTATCTAACTAATTCACATGATTAGGCAATTACAAATGCGTGCGTTAGCATTGCATTTTTTTATGGAAATCAGAAGACTCCCTAATTGTTCATTCACTATGAATACAAAACAGTTAATGTGGATTACAAAGAACGCTCGAATGTTTCAAAATCTTCTCGAAGGAACCATATAAAATAGTCAAAATTCCCCTGATACCATACAAACTTACGATATATAATATTAATAAATATTAATTGTTTTTGCTTTATTTGCATTTTTAAACAAACAAATTGATACAACAGGTTGCAATTATACAAACAGGATTCAGAATAAGCTTACACGCAAACAAAAGTAAAATAGCGAAGTCAATTTAAAAAAAACCCAGAGAGCAAGTGCGTTTTAGAGGCAACTAGAATTTCTAATATAATATGTCTTATATTAATACCGGGTTAAAAATAAGCCCCATTCACGACTTAAAAACATTTAAAACCGCAAACAAAGTTTTCGACTTACTCAGCTATCGAACTGCTTGAACCAATACTAACCCTATGTATTTTCTATTGCGTCAAATATATGTTAAACAAAGCTAGATAATTTCTTGATGCTGAAGTTAAAAAAGACGTTAGAAAACTGTAGCTAGACAAACTAAGTTGCGTTCACGATTATACCGCGTTTAATAAAATAAAAGGCGTTAAATTCGTATTTCCATACAAACGTAACCCCAAAATGTCTTTATTGATAGATGCTTGGCGCATTTTCCGTTTATCAATCTCATGAAAGAAAAATGGGAAATAAACCGAGTTGACTTTATTCACGGTAAAATAAAATCCGTAGTGCCTAGGCTACAACCCTTACGGTTAATCTATTATTTTTGTTTTAAAAACAACGTCGTTCTATATCGTTACCTACTGTATTGCGAGAGATTTGTGTAAAAGGCTGCAAATTTATTTTGTTTTCAAAATTAAATGACTTAAAACGTGAAGCAACTATTCGACGGGAAAACCTTTGGCATTGACGGATAATTGCCCAGCAATAAATGCCCGTAACGAATAATAGATGCTTTTTGACGGTTACACTGTGATACAGCTTCGAAAAAAACGTGCAACTGGGTAAAAAAACGTTATAACTTTGATGATCACGATAAACTTATATACTATTTTTGATTATAACGAATATTTTTTATGTGATTTGTCCAGCCAGTCTAATATATGTATTTATTTGTTGATCCTATAGGGACATTCCTTTTTGCAGCATAACTTTCTACGCTTTCGCCAAATACCATTTACCATAACTATGGGTCTTCAGGGATTTTGCGTGGGTGCTTTATCGGCTACATTCGTAGACAATTAGCTTTCACTAGACGATGTGAAGCACGTGATCCGTTTTCGCGTAAAATGTGTTGCACTGCTCCTTACTAGACTCACCTTGCATACTCTCAGTAACCTCTTTTATTAATACATATTGGAATTTTAAAATGTAAATACATTAATAAATGACTTTTATTAGTTAGTTATTGATTTATCCGTCGGAATCCCCGTTTTAAATCAAATGTAGGGTGGCTTCTACTAGCTTAGCTGTGCAATCTCTCCGAACTGCATGAGCTATTGAACGCTATGACGCATTAACTACAATTTTCTCCATACTAAACCCACGCCCTGACCTTAAGACTTCATGTTAATGATCCCAGAACGGCTTTAGAGAATTGTAGAAAAAATAGTACGGTTTGCGTATGTGAACTGAAGCAGGTGATCCGTTTTCGCGTAAAATGTGCTTCACTTTTCCTTACTCTTAGTGTGTTGTTTTCGAAAGCAACTTATTGCAGCCAAGTCTAATCGTTGGGGTCTTATTTTTGCGCTTATTATTGAATCAAGTAACCTCCTTAATTATAACGTATTGGGTTTGTAACTGATAACTGTCTAAGTAAATAATTGCTTTAATATATGTATTTACGCTCCATCGGTGATCATATGTGACTGCCGAGTTAACGGTTATCAATGCTTCATTCCTTGACTATTGTATTTTAGCTCTCTTATGAATTTTGCGCAGGCCTCGAAAGATGTTATCGAAATAACATTTATGTCGCTGCAGATATGTTGGTCCTAGGGCGTTTCAGCCTTGTGTTTTATAAGAATCATTTTATGGAGTCTTAAACCGATTTTAAAGCCCATTGCTAAATCTCGCAAACTTTTAATTTGAAAAATACGCAAGTTTAGTATTTATTTTAAATCAACAAAAAGAGATTTAGTACGAAAACCCAGGTCGGTTTGTTTATGTCCGAAAGCCGAGTTGTCGCCAATTTTTCCAATTAGTGGCTACATTTTACGACTTGTTAGTCAGCAGTTCACAAGAACAGTCTTTTTTTTGTTCAAAATGTAGATCAAAATCTTACACTTGGTCTTAACACCATAGTCAATGTTCCTACACGTGAAGGTAATCTTCTTGACCACATATTTGTGTCCGATTCTTCTCCGTATGCATGTCGTAAACGTGCACCTTTAGCCCAGTCGGACCACTGTATCGTTGTTGGTCTACCGAAAATATACGGCAAGGATTAAAAAAACCATCTAAGTTGTCCCAAACGCAAAAAACTTCGTATCCGCTCTCACTGCCTCCAGAACCAGTGCAATTTAAGAGATGCCGTTGCCACAACCGACTTCAAAGTTTTCGAGGATTCCGACTTCGATAAAGAGATAGACAATATCAATAGTTATCTCCGCTTTTTGTACGATACGCATTGTCCACTCACGGAACTATCCCTCACCCCCCGTGTCATATCTTCTCCATTTCTGAAACGACTGAGGCGAAAAAAGGAACGACTTTGTCGCCAGGGGAGGTATCGAGAAATTAAACCAATTTCGATACAAATCACAGCGGAGGTAAATCGCCTTAACAAAGTTTTTGCAGATGAGCTGTTCAGAACATCGAAACCCGGTGACCTCTGGAAAAATCTGAACAGATTGACAGGAACCCGCCGCCCATATCTACCAAGTGGTGCCCTAGACCTTGATGCTCTGAACGATGGCTTTATCTTCAAATCCGCTGACCATTCCGCGGTACCTCTCGTCAGATCTCTTAATCCCAGCGCTTTCCTGCCCGCTCACGAATCCTCTATCTCCCAAATTTTGGCTGGCCTCAAGAGCTCCACAGCGGCTGGTGCCGACAGGGTCCCCCCGGCGATTCTTAAAATCTGTCACCGGGTGATTTCTCCGTTTGTCACCCAGCTAGTGAATCATTCGTTAGGGGAATGTTCCTTTCCTTCTGAATGGAAAGACGTCGCTATAACACCAATTCCGAAACCGGCCAATGGTTCCGCCGGACCTGTGAAGTACAGACCTATCGCCAACTCATCCGTGTGGTTAAAAGTGATTGAGAAGCACCTCCTCTATAAATTAGATGACACGCTTAAAGCTGCCGATGACCCTCTTCAGTTTGCTTATAAATCAAATCGAAGCACTCTGGACGCCGTGGCTACGTTATCGCACACCCTCCACTCTTCACTTGATGCCGGAGCGAAAGCCGCCAAGGGAGTTTTCTTGGACTTCTCCTCGGCTTTCAACACTATCTCACGCTCCCGCATCCTTTCTCAACTATGTGAAGATGGCGTTGAAGGATGGTTGATTAATTGGCTTCAAAACTATTTTTCTAATACACGTCAACATGTCAGAGTCGGAAATGAAGCCTCCACCTCCTTGCCAAATAACTGCAGTGTACTACAAGGCGCTGTGCTATCTCACTTCCTCTTTAACTATTACGCGTCGAGCCTTCGGTCCCCTAACGACGTGACACTTATAAAATACGCGAATAACTTGACCTTATGCCATGCATGCAAGACGGATGGTGATTCTCAACAGCTCGGGCAGGCAGTCACTGAGGTACTCGAGTGGTCTTCGGAGAATGGTATTTTACTGAATGCATCAAAATGCATCTATATTACATTTTCCCTGACAGCCAATGTTCACACTCCCGAAATCCCTTCACTCCATAATTTCGCTTCGAGCTCAAATTCTAAATTCCTCGGCGTTATTTTTAACACTCGGTTATTATGGAGTGATCATGTGGATGCCGTCTTTGATAAATGCCGTCGACTCTGCTTCCTAGTTCGTCGGTTCAGGAGACTTGGCTTAAGCTCTAGCCACATAAAAACATTTGTCCATGCCTGTATAATTCCCCTTATTGTATATTGTTCTCCAATAATTTTCCCTGGCCTTGAATGTTCTGACTTTTCAACCCTTCATAGACTTTTTAAAATAATCTCGTTTTCTAGTGGTCTGCCTATTCTCTCAATTCAAGAAATCATCGTTCAACGCTACTTCAATAACCGTTCACTAATCGCTGCTCGTATTTTAAGTGACCCCTCTCATCCCCTCTATCCCAGTTTATCTGAATGTAAATCTCTTCGACCAATGCGTAGACTAAACCGCTCAATACCAACTAGAACAGCGGCATATCGCAATTCGGTCATTCCCTATTTGTCCAGATTTTTATTATTACCAGAGCAGGTGAAACAGGAACTAAAAGAAACTTTTCACATCTAATACTTGTCATATTGCCTATTTTTACTGCTGAAAGTTTTGGTCCTCGTGACCTCAATAAAGCCACTTCAATTATTATTATTATTAGGGTGCAATCATGAAAGTCTGACAAAAAAGATATAATTGATTCAAATAACATCATCACGTACCCCAATTTTGAAATTTAGTCAGATTCCTCTTAAATATTCCTAATCATTTAGCAAGCTTAAGTAAGGAAAAATGCAATGTTATGTTTCTGTCAAAATAATAATTCCTAATTTTATTGACGAATCAAGTATAAATAAGACTGCAAGATAATTACACCAATCATCCCGATATCGCATATGAATATTTAAACCGTATTCCTTATTTCTAAGATTTTCGGCTAATATATCTTCAAATTGCTCCCAATGGTCATTTCCTAGTCTTTTCAGAACACTGGCTAAGCAACAATTCCGCCATTCGAAGAAGTTTAATAAATTCAAAATTTAAGAACACAATTCGTTCAGTAATTCAATCTGAGTGACTATCAGGCACAGATGTTTTCATTTTAAGTGCGATTTAATGGAAACATTTACTGTTGAAAACGTCTTTTTTGGCAGGCCCTGTTTTGGGCTTGTCCTAGTAGCATCGACTTCAAAGCAACCAATTGCAGGAAGGGTTTGTAGCGACACTAGAATGGGAAAGTTGTTCTTGTTGCTGAGGGATCGCAAGTACACTCTAAGTTGCTCAGTTCGCGGACTTGTTCCAGCACCGTCGACTCCAAAGCAACCAATTGCAGGAAGGGTTTGTAGCGACACTAGAATGGGCAGGTTGTTCTAGTCACTATAATACGTTCCGTTAACCTGCCGCAGCCCGGAGGTTACTGAGACCAAAAATCTTCCTCTCAAAAAATCTGAAAATCATTGCGTTTGCTGTTCTGGGCTATTTATTCAGATATCAGGATAGACTACTTATCGCGTATAAGTAGCGTATAATTATTTAATTGCACAACTACCGGGAAAGACCGATATCTCACGAAATAAATAAAAAAATCGAAAATGACTTTCAAAATAACCAATTTCAAATTATAAGCTGGATGCAATAGGGCTCCGTCCGTTGAAGCAGTCGAATTTACTCCATTCTATCCTGTGTTTCCACCGTTGATGATCTATGACAAAAGTAGCAAATGGGAGGCATAGGTACAGAGTCGAAATTGTTCCGCCATAATGCTGGGGGTTTTGATTGGCTGCGAGATGGATGGCGAGACATACACGCTTGAGGGACCGCATCATTTTCTCCGGTGACGTCCAAGTTGTTCTGACGGCGGGAGACGATGGGGAGGAGGAGGAGGAGGAGGAGGAGGAGGAGGAGGAGGAGGAGGAGGAGGAGGAGGAGGAGGAGGAGGAGGAGGAGGAGGAGGAGGAGGAGGAGGAGGAGGAGGAGGAGGAGGTGGTGGTGGTGGTGGGTGAGAAGGAGATAAGGATAAATGAAGTGTAAGGGGACAACGAAGAGGTGGAGAAGATAGTGGCGAGTGTAGGGTGGAGGCAAACGAGGTTTGTGCAGGAGCAGTTTATGGAGAAGAGGTATTCGGGAATGGAAAATGGGGAAGTATAGTCACTCTAATGATGCACTAAACACCTCATCCATTCGAACCTCCCCGTCTACTCCGTCGGTGTTCTGCTGCTGCTGCTGCACAGCTGCGAGTGAAAAGGATGGAGAGGCGGCGGCCGCGATGGGTGGGGGGAGGAGGAGGGGAATATCGGAGTTTGAGCTTTTGAGTGGTCGAAGAGAGTGGTCGAGGGAGAGTGGTCGGGGGACTCGTCGGTGGTTGTGGAGAGTGAAGCTGCCCGACTGAGAGCGAGGTGGTCGGCTGGCGATTTCGTAGGTGGAGAATGAGTGCTGATGATGAGGATAATTGTGGTCAATCTAAAAAAAACGAGTCTTATTTACAAGCCATAAAGTGGACTGAACGGATGAGGAAATGCGGTAAAAATCGAACACGCCTATCAATAAATTGGTAACACGAAAGTAGTGCAGGGAAGTAGAGAAGAGGCAGAAAGGGTTGAAACAAATGGGAGAAGGGGGTAGAGGAGATTTGAGAGCATAAGGGGAAGAGAGAAGAGGAGAGAGGGAAGAGGAGAGAGGGAAGAGGAGAGAGGGAAGAGGGGGAGAGGGAAGAGGAGAGAGGGAATAGGAGAGAGGAAGAGGAGAGAGGGAAGAGGAGAGGGAAGTGATGGGACGAAGAGGGGAGATGTGTGAAGGAGGTAGAGTAGATTTGAGATCATAAGGGGAAGAGGGAAGAGGAGAGAGAGAAGAGGAGAGAGGGCAGAGGAGAGAGGGAAGAGGAGAGAGGGAAGAGGGGGAGAGGGAAGGTGAAGTAATGGGACGGTATCTAAACGTGTCATTTTTCGCTCCAATTTCCATGATTTTGACATCACGTCTAATGAGACTTGACCATATGATCCGATAAAAATAATAATTAAATTTGGCACCGCTTCAATCGATTGTTGTACTTATTGCTAAATTTTCCCCCTGGTGGATGTATCTGAATAAAAATCTTAATTGAAATGCGATGATTGGTGCGTACTCGTGTGTACGAAAATAAAAATGACAAAGCGACTGTTTAACCGATCAGATCTTGGATCTCAATTTGGCAGCGCAAAATAATGCCAAGGCAAATGGTGATCCCAAAAGACCATTTTCTAGACACTCATTTTTTCTATAATTACGATTTAAAAATATATGTATTTGGTTTGTGCGACCTTAATGAAGTGAATGGCATTATTATTATAATTATTATACAGAGCCCATAACTTCTTGTTTATGAAGTCCTTCACCGTGCACACACACACCCGTTAAAGGGCAACCTGGCAACCACAGCCGGCAGACGCCTTTGATCCTGCCGAGGTGAACAAATCAACACCGATGACCTTGGCGCTAACCAATCGGAGGCCGATGAATCGGGGAACGCAGGGACCAACGAGGTTTCACCAAAAGGCACTACCGTTTGTCCCAATGGGAGAACAGCAATTGTAACTGGGCTTGTCTAGATGAATGGTAACTGGGGGGACTGGATTGAAGCGGGAGATGAGGGGAGAGGAAAACGAGGGGTGGAGGGAAGGGGAGATGAGGAGTGGGGGTCGCAGACGTGTCCCCTGGATGTTTTGATCAATTTCAAGAACTTGTTGAACGACGGCTGAACGATGGCTGAACGATATGGTCGCAGACGTGTCGCCTGGATGATATGGTCAATTTCAAGAACTTGTGGATAATTTTCAGAAACGGAAAAGACAGAAACAGAGGAGAGGGAGATTAAAAATGAGAGATTGAGGGAAAGAGAGGAGATGCGGGAGAAGAGTCCGCACTGAAGACAGTTGCCGTTTTATTCCGCGTGCATTTCAATGCCCTCATTGGGGGCGAGCTATCAAGCTATAAAGCATTACAAAGAAGGCGTTTCATTTCACCTGTTAGACGTTCAGAATAACATGGACCGAAAAACAATTAACCACAATCACGTGAACAGCGCCCCGACAACCACTCAGCGGTGTGAACAGCTGTTTTCACAGCACGAAACGAAGACACAACACGCCTGCACCAGCTGCCTTGGCGAAATCGAGCTAGCGTTAAAATTGCCTTCTCGGCATCAACGACAAAACGTGACTGTAAAAGAATTTGGGGATCAAATAGATGGATTATCCGGACCCCCTAGCTGTAGATAACGACATGAAGCAAACAACCACGTCTTCGAGTTCTGTCTCACACCGAACCCCAACCAGTTCTTGTCCCCAGTAATGACACCGAACATCAAAGGGGTGATATGTGCTCACCATTTCATTTAATACCAAACTGCTTGACTTTTTTGCAAATATTTCCAGTGATACAACCCACTCACATACACCTAAGTGAAACACGGATTTCTTCCATTTGCAACTGAGATAAACAAATCATCTCGACTCTATTTGCTAAAATCGTTTAACTTAGTTGCGTATGAATCTAATTTCCGACGGCAACAGAATAAAAGGTTTACCTCAGAAATAGCAATGATCCCCACAGAACCAGAGGTCGGTTGGGGATTATTTGGTTGATATGTAACATCTGGTATGACTGAGTTGGTCACAATTCTTCGAAGAGTTCCGCTGATTTCGGAATCTGTTCTCTGCGAACTCGGGCCGTCATCTTCCCCTGAACTGTCGATTGCAAATCCACCATTTCTCTGACCACCACTTTCATGGGGAGGTGATGCTGCGTCGCCGCTCTGATAACCCGAAGACGGACAAGAGCGTAGAAAGGGTGATGGGAGCTCATCCCAGCGATTTTCTTTAATAAGATGAGCCAGTTCGATGATAAACTTCCCCTCTTTGTATCTCTGGCTTGGCTCAAATGCACGCTCATACTTCCAACCGAGCAGAGACTTGCAGCACGCGCAGTGAAGATCTGATACACGATGTTGACCGGTTAATAAAAGGCGATCTTCAGTATTCGCAGATTTGACGTTTACGACCTAGCGAAATAGTAAAAGAACAGCGTATAGGGAAGAATTACAAAGATAATATGAAAAAATATAAATACCTTATCGAAAAGGTAGGCACGACCTTGACTGCCTTGGAATGATTTGCTAACTAGCGAATTGTGATCAGCCAAGTGGGCACGACAATGAATACAACTATAAGTCACAAGAGAGCCCGAAGGCTGAAGGTAAACTTGAAATTGGCGAGTCATTTATCGGCCAATCAAAAGACGAAGACCTTTATGCGATGTTTTCCAAAATATGTACGGCGATGGGAAAACCATTAAAACACATAACAACCTTGAAAATAACATGTATAATTAGGCTTAGAATACAATAAATAAACAATATAAACATGTTTTATTGTGTAAGCATATTTATCATGTGCTGTATATAGTATTATATTCCATTAACAAACTTCATACCTTTGTAATTATCACTTTTCAATCGGATAACTGTTTTGTGGAGAACAAGACGAGGCGATTCTTACATGGCTTCTATCGAAATTTGATAATTTAAATTAAAATGCGTTAACAGTGAACCCACGATAGCCTAGCTGCCTCGGGTTAATCGAGTTCCACCCATGCAAGGCAGACACATTCGTCAAGATCACCGGCATTTAACCCTAAAAGCTACCCATACAGAACTTAACTCTTAATTCAGTAACGTCAAATTATGTTAAGCCATTACAAATTGTTCTATCACGTCACAGATTATCCATGTACCATTAATTATAAATCACTTTGGGATAAAATGAGGGTATTCTCTGAGGTTTTCCACATGTGATGTTTTATTTCTCGAATTTGCTATACCATCTTTCATGTTTATCTATCTTTTCAAAACTGTGTAGAAATAAAGGATACGCCCCAAATTACTCGGAATGTTTGTACAAACTTAAATAGGTGTAAACAATACGCATTTTAAATAGTAATACCAGAAAATCGCGAAAATCAGACGACTTTATAGCATTCTCTTAAATCTTCTTCTTGGGTTATTTTTTAAGAAATTTCTTAAAGGATGCACGCATCTGTTATCATATACTAACAATGTATCTGCAAGAGGCCTTTTAGCAGAATTAGTCATTGTGTGCTTATGGCGATTCTTTTTTTCACAAAGAGGTTACTTTGACACAGAATACACGTTACATGTGTGGAGGTTGAGGTCAATAGAGGCATGTGACGATATGGTTACAATTTTTCTGGGTATTTTAGGCCCAAAGAATTTGAGTCATGGGTCTAGTCGACGCCTACGGCTTCGGAGGGCGATTAGAAGACATTTTAAACAACAGCTTTAGGTGACAGGAATGGTGCAACTCCTTAAGTATATTACCCATCACGCCATGGAGGATTGTGTGCTTTGAGTGGTATAAGACTAGACAGCTAAATAAAATGAGATACGTTAATAGCCTCGTAGCATGCCTGAAGGTAACGCCAGCAGAGGCCAACACCCCCATTTCAGAAAATGCGCATCGACCGTTTTCTCCAATAGTTAATTCACTTGAGAACTGCCCTTTAAATTCTGAACGCGGAGATACTAACATGACGCCTATTTGTAACGCAGTCAATGTTTCCAAGAGACATTTCAATTTTAGACCTATCGTCACCCTTAAATTTTCTTATGAATAACATAGAAGCACTCTTTTCGCTGCAGTCACGCTTTTGCAACCACCCACCAAATTGGGTCTAAGTGTGTTAATCAGTTGACTTATCTTACCGCCATCAGCACGTTTAAGGTCGAAACTAAACCAGTGCCTCGCTGACCAATCGCCATAATCTGATTCATTTGACACGGCTCTCTCGTGAAAATAATATTTTGAATCGCTTTATTCAGGTCGCCAGGACTAAAAATAATGCACCAGAAAAGCATCACAGACTTCATTCTGATGGAACTAAAAATCGGCACAAATTAAGGTGTGACAGAATTTCAATGCTATCAAGACCGAACGATCAGGGGGTTGTATCGACATCGTTGCATATTTGACGCTTTAACGCCAGACAGGGAGTGAAGAGAGAGATGAGGCGAGAGAACCAATGGGGGGGACAAGATAAGGGAAGAGGAGGTTGATGATTGGTTGAGTATTATGGTCGCCTCATTTGAAAGCAGAGAAACACTATACTTTTTGCTAATTGTACGAAAAAAGTATAAAAAAATCAATGAAAACCACATCAAACTTCACTGGAAAAAATTGACCCGATTCCAGTAACGCCAAGGATGTACATTTCTCTTCACTTTTTTTAAGCTAAACGCTATAATTACACTGAGATGACAAAAGCAGCAAATTTCCGACTTGCTTTTTGGGCGCTTTGTTGTTTGGAGGCGACAAAACGAGACAAATTGAAAAAACAGCGACTCCGCCATCTAAAATGACTAAAATATGCTCCAGGCGTATAGCGCCACGAATTTCATCAGTTTCACTATTTATAAAAGCCAAATAAATTTCCTATAAGCTGATTGTTAACGCACCATTCAGAAGTCCCCTTCCAATAAAGAGCAAGCCGTTTCTTATCATCGTATTGAATCACTTCCGGTCTTAAAATAAATTTATGACTAGAAAACGAGATGCAAAGAGCACAGATGTTTTGTTTGGCCTGGACAACATTAGCAATGATTCTACGTGTCATAGTTGGCGATTGGATGCAACGTTGACTTTGATGTCGTTCGTGGAGCTGAGTTATGCTTGTATTTTGTTTCTGAAATCTTGGCTACGTACGCACTTCCATTTCATTTCGAAATACAACGATTCGCTGTTAGTTGTGTGCAAAGTGCAATTATTCCAGAACAAATAGACACGTGGTACGTTTTGTTGCGAGAACAAAAGAGCAAGGTGTACTCTTCGGATTCGCAAACAATTAGTATGTATCTTTAACAAGAGACAATAAGCTGTTGGAGACCACTAAGTGGCCGCACACCTTAAGAAGAGTCGAATGCGCGCGTGGGCGCACGTGCAAGCGTTAGTCAGCCAATGGTTGCTCTAAAGTATGACTCATGCTTGCCCAGAGCAACCGAATGTTTCACCTCTCCACAACGCACCCTCGCGTGCACAAGGTGTCACTAAAGCTCATTTCAGTTTTATTCTTTGTAATAAGGTGTATCCTATTAAGGTAGGTAGGATGAAAATTTCCAGAATTGAAAAAAAGTAGCAATGCTAAATACCAGTGCTTCACCAGTTCGGGTGACACTGAAATACCGGCCTAATAAGGAATGAAAGAATTAAGATATATTGCCTTGATAGATGTACACTGAGAGACTCTTAAACATAGGGGAATGGCAGGGGTCACCTAATATACGATCTTAATTTTACGATTTTTAGTGGTAATCGGGTATCAAAACGTTTAGCTTTAACAAGAACAATGCTGCTTATGAATATTCTGGGTTCAACTGAAATTCTGTAACAATATGGAATATCGGAATTTCTACTATCATCTCCCGTTTGATGATAAACCGACTTCAAATATTCGATACATTTAAGCGGGCACTTGTACGACATGGAGGAAGATATTAATTGCCGATCCCCCTTTTATATATATATATCAATATACAAATGAGGACTTTCCGTTCAAAATTTGAATCGAAAAAAAGAAACTCGATCTTGAAAGACATTGTAGAAGTGAAGTGAATTGCTCAATTATTAATTATGAAAGACAAGGACAACGATTAGAAATTTAAATTAGTTGCAACATCTACGGAGATTAAAAAATTCAGAGTATGGGGATAACGACGAGGTTAATGATGACCGTTTATCCTCCAGCAGGAGAATACCGAAACAATAAAGGCTGAAACAAGCCGATTTTTATAAAAAAAATGGCAGAAAATTGCCCTACAAACCATATTTTATGCGCTTAACTCCCACGCGTTTTTATGCCAAGTTTTTTAGGAATTCCAGAATCGATTTTCCCAAAGCATGCAGAAAGCCGTCCGCTTGATATTAACACTGAAAACCGACAACATATCCAAAAACGATAATGGTCACGAATTCCCTAATTACGGACGTTAAATCCCACAAAGCCTTCCGCTGTGAGTAATTTAATTAGATTTCAACACGAGATTGGGAGACACTTATAGAGTGGCATTTGGGATTTTTTTGTATTGGGTGAACTGACGCATTTTTCCAAGATGGACGACAGTGGTATCTTTATGCCCTAGAGGATACCACACAAACGTGCACAGATTTCAGGGCACACACATTTGTGATTCTGTGTGACATTTTAACTGTCGATATGTTTCCAGGGAAACATGTGAATTTCCCCATGAAAGCCTCTATATTTTCAACAAGAAACCTATGTAGCTCTCAACTTCCGTAAAGACTTTGAAATGATGTTAAAAGTGCAACATATTTTGCACACTTGCATTAATTACCGCCAGCTTACGTGTTTTAAATGACCAATCACTTTTTGGTAAGCTGCATCATCAATCGTTGTTTTTACGCACATTAGACTTCCGGTGGACGATTTAATTTGTATTGATTTTTTGCGTTTTAATTCTGACTGATTTGGACAAGCTTCGTCGTAATCCCGAATGCCGCAATTTGCTGTCAATTCGAAAATCAGCACATTTCAGTTGTCTTCGATGAGTGCCAGTGGGCGAATTGCTCAAATACAGACAAATATTGACAAACACGAAAGGGTTTTATTCGGCTTGAAGGTTAATTTCCTTTCATATACGGTTCTTATTTTAAAATATTATGGAACTCAGAGATCTTCCGTCAATCATGGACATTTGCGATCACATTTCCTTTGGGTATATTTTTTTTCGACACGCCAAACGGAATTGAAACCCCGAGATTGGACAAATTGATTAATCGATTTATAAATTTATGTTGCCGAAAGTAAAGTGTTTTTGATTTTGGATTGATCGATTGGATATCGTGCTACGAAAAAATCAGGTACAGATTTACGGAAATTCAACCCCCCCACCCCAGTCTCCTGAGCTAAACCAGTCCCCACAACAACCAGTTTCGATTGTATTGCAGTTAGATGTTTGTGTCGCAAGGAATATGAAAGTGTCTGCAATAAGCAACGTTTCCATACTCGTGTGAGGCTTTTAAAAAATGTGTGCTTTTCATGAAAAAAACAGCGTATTCATTCGCCACCCGAGAAATAGTTTCAAACCCACAATAGGAGCCAATAAGAGCGTAGAAAATTGGTATTCATCTTGTTTAGTGATAGAAGATAAACGTGTTTGAGCGAGCCTCACGAGAAATAGAGTCGAAATCACAGATGGAGAAAAATATGGCGCCTGTATGGTCGCGCCTGAAAGACAATCACTGGCACACAAACACGCACACAAAACTGCCTTTTCAGCCTGCCTAGTGTCCATCGTGGAGTTGCGAAATAACGTTTTTAAACTCTGAAAACAAAAGAAACAAGATATAATACTGTCGTCTCTATAATTTGCGAAAATGCAGAAATGAAAAACATGGTGGTCTCTCCCCCCCCCCCAGGCGTGCGCGACACTAAATCTTTCGGCGTGCCTTTCCAACTTATTGAATGAAATTTGTGTCGCCATTAAAATTGAACCTCGAGTCACGCGTAGGGGCGACGGTTACCACCAGGGCCAAGCCTACACAAACATCACACGCGACTTCGCGCATTGATTGAGTATAAGAAAAACGGTGTGCGCGCTCATAGGCGTAGGCGGAGAAATCGGTTTCTGGAGTATCTGGTAGTTGACGCACCGCATACAACGCTCATGGGTTTCTCGAATCCAATATGTTTCTTCCAGTGTGCATGCTGGTGCACGGTGTATTTCTCTGGGGTCAAATGCGGGTTAAGCTGATACAAAATAGTGACCATGTGTCCTCAGAAACCCGACATCGCTCTGTTTGTACTGTAGCCGCGTCACGTTATTTACAAATATTGCAAAACCGGTTTCAGAAGCAACAAATCAGGCTGATTTGTAACCACGACTGGTTCCCAAAATCAACGCTGTGAATTAGAGAAACCAATTTACAGATTATTTAGTTTTAATAAGAATAATGGCAATATTTAATGTACCATAGTGTGAAATCGATAAAATGCCGATCTCAAATAAAGCGATATACAAATAATTGCTTACCAGCGAAGTTCACCTGACCGTCACCATCTGAGTCAGCTACTTTAATCATTTCTTCGACTTCCGATTCAGTCAAATTTTCCCCAAGATTAGCCATGACTTGCCTTAAAATAAAAACTTGATTATTATCTATAAATACAAATTTGTTTGCATAACATTACGCAGTAGTCGTGGACGCGAATTTTTATATCAAGTCAGTTTAAATGTCTATAACAATGTATGTTATAAAATGGCTTTAAATAAACCATAAAAAGATTCAATGAAGGCCAAACAAATTAAATTGATGAAAATTTCGCATTTGAAAATGATACTTTTTAAAAAGCGGAAATAAGAAACGCACTTCATTTCTTTTACAGTGATGTAGCCATTTCCATCCCTATCGAAAACCTTGAAGGCGACTTGCAATTTTTCTTGATCATAATCAGATGAATTTCTGTTCATCATTTTCACAAATTCATCGAAATCGATTTCACCATCGTCTAGAACGTTAAACAATACATCGAAAGAATTACTGTTGTCATCAACTTCTTTTATCATTTGCTGAATTTGATCACTGGTGACGTTCTGACCCAGTGATTGCATGACTGATTTCATTTCACTCGACGTAATCTTTCCATTCCCGTCTTTATCAAACAAATCAAATGATTCTTTATATTCGGCGATTCGCTCAAGATTTGGGGAAGCATCCTGTTTCAAGATTAATCATAAAGTTTTATTTACCACATTCGTTGATTTGCTCATGGTTACTTGCTGATATATAATTATACCTTGTGTAGTTTTAACGGAATCGAGAGTTTGCTCAAATCACCGCCGAGTGTTTTAGCTCCTTTTTATGGACTAAATGACCTTGAACGTTTCACCATACTAAAAATATTGATAATTATTATAAAAAACCTTACGGCTTTAAGTGGCTCATTTATTGCTGTTATTCAATTTACATATATTTTTTTTATGTTTGAATCCGTCTGCATTTCAACAATCGATTAGCGTTATGGATAAGGCTTTTCAATGGCCGTCATTACGTGCTTGCCAATCTTTGTATACTTCGAGGGCTAAATTTCCTATCTTAAAAATGAACCTCGTTTTTATTTTGTTTATTCCTGTCAACTTATTTCGCACCTGCTATGTACAATCGCAACTTCTGGTATCATTTTTGTTTGTTGTAACATTTAATGCGAGTTCTGGTACGCGTGACCTTAATTAGGCAAATACTATTATTTTTATTCTAAATATTCTACGAAAAAATATTTAGTTTACAGAAAATAGATCGGATTACAATTAATAATAAGGAAATATCATATCGATGTTGACGATAAAAGAAACCCATGTACTACTACACGCCGCGATAATTAATGTGTCGGTTACCATGAGTACCCCAGTGATTTATCTGTCGTTCAGTTTAAAAGCGAGACGCTTCTTCTTGTTTAGACAGACCTCAGAACCGTTGGCAAAGATTCCATGGATCAACGTAGCTAGGAAAGTCCTTTGAACATCAAATGCCAAATAATTTCCAGCGAGAAACTGAGAAAAGGCTGTTGAGGACATACACTATTGCTCCCAATGCAACGGCTAATGCGACCGTTCGCGTTAGTCGTTTAGGATTGGGGTGTTCCCAAGATTAAATTTTGGCGTTTCGGTCGAAATATCTGATGAAAAGATTATTGATATCTGGGTTTTTTTACCCATGGGTGATTAAATGGTAGGACACCCAAACTACGTGAACGCCGCGAAAGACGAGGATTGGATGCCTTTGCATCTTTTTCGCGTTATCAGCTATCTCGGCTTAACGATCATCCTGCTGCAATTCATATAAAGACCACAGAAAATGTACCTTTATTGCAGCTTCTTTGCCGTGAAATCACTGACGGAATATATGTCCCCATTCAAAACTAAACTGTTTAGAGTATTGTGACCTTGATCACTTTGTGTAAACACATCCCACGTTACTAAATTTGTGACTCTGAGCTCCATCGATGATTTGACTCAAAACAAGAATTCTATTGCTGTATAACGATTTTTGTGATTTTTTGTCTTTCTTCATTAAATATTCCTTGGACATGTAGGTCGACAGGGATATACGTTGGGGGCGCTGAAAAGCACAACGCCAGCCTTAGAGCAATCTAGTATGGGCAGAATTTTCTAAATCATTCACCGGCTGGATTGATGCTTCAAAACAGAGCATTATCACGCTGGATTTCCTTACAGTAACAGTATAAAGAATCACGCAGCCGTTAACTGAATATTTGCTATTGTGTTAAATCTTTTATTTTATTTTGATTGAGTATTAAATTCGAAGGTTTCTGCTGTTCATTACCGCGATCTAGTTGTACTCTAATCAAACCATACTCTTAATAAAACGTTAGAATTAGTCATGGAGCGCCGCGCTGACAAGTTCATCGGTAATGTCCCAGGATGTATGAGATCTAGGAAAAATTGGATTATTTAACGGTAACCTGTGTTCAAACATAGGCTGTCCCCAAATGTCAGTCAACACGACGAATAAGACGTCTTAACTGGTCGAGTGACCTTTACTTATGAAGGAAGATTGGCAGAAGGAAAACGCATCGTGTAAGTGCACTTTCGAAAGAAGATATAATAATGAAAGTGATATACGAAGAAGTTGGAACACACTAGGAGCTTTGGGCGAAAATATGACGCGTCCTTATAACGGGTAACTACCCCACTGATCCAAAGTGTGGATGAAGGAAGGATGTCGCTGTAGGATGTGTTAGATGTGGTGACGCCGAGTTGCTTCGGTTGCGAAGGGTTGGTAGAGCGAAAGGCAGCCTGCATGCAGGGAGAAAGTTAGTTACCTGTAAGTGGACTAGAGGTTCGTAAACACCATCCTATCGAACTCCATACCATCGAAAGATAGCATGGCAAGATGGCCGCCTCCTATCAGACCATTTCGTTTATTACACAGAGACTATCTAATAAGTTAAGACATCAATAAATGACCTTTTTCAAATATTTAGATTTTAATGTTAAGAATGAACATCGGAAAAATATTTTGAAAGAAAACCTATCTGAAATCTCATTACCGAGGAGTTTAACATGAAGAGATACAAGAGTTTTGAAATCGATTAATGAATCCAGCTTCCTCGTGAAATTCCTCAACACATTCTCATTATTTTACCATGTTAATTTATTCTGCCAATTTCGTGTTGCGAAAAATCACAGACCACCGTAAAGACGACGTCTTCATTGAAATATATTTTAATCAGCCTCTCCGACCAGAACAGGATAGTATTTCACTGTTTACTTGTAAGTGCACTTCTTACTTTCTTCGACGGCTTCGTGTGAAACCGACCGCCAGCCATGCTACGATGCATACGATTCGCATCGCTACATACGAAAAGCAGGTCATATGACTTCCTTTTATCACAATTGATGATGAAACTAATATTCGAGACACATAAGGACTAACCAAATAGCAATATGCCGCTTTCTTGTTGGTATTATACGGTATGGCCTCAGTATTGGTCAGATTTACACATAGATACGTCTAAATATAAAGGAAGGGAGTTGTGTTTTTAAAAGAACCCTAGACGATGTTATTAAATATATCGATCGATATGTATATATCTTTATAAATATTTTAAGAAAAATATACACTTTTTTATTACGAAAAAAGAAACATTTGCGGTTTATTATTATCCGGTTTCTGGCCAATTACAAAATAACAGCTACAAAACGAACGGCTAGCCTGACTAATTATTTTGATTAAAATGCGAAGCGGGTCGTTATATTTGGTTTGCGCTTTTATTTGCTGTCTATCACTTCACCACGCAGCAGAGCTACCAAGGGGCGTGCACCCAGCAAGTTAGTGCCGGTTTTTTTTCAATTAATATCCATAGATTCTCCGTTCTATAACCCACTTGAACCATTTACATGTCTTGACAAATCCGCTACTCTTGCCTGGAGAAAGGTGAACGATGATTACTGTGACTGTTTGGACGGGTCAGATGAACCCGGCACATCGGCGTGTCCTTATATGAACTTCTATTGTGCTAACGCTGGTCACGAAGGAACATTTGTCTCCTCTAATTTTGTTAACGACGGAATTTGCGGTAATCCTTTCACTTGCTGTCATATCTCGATTCACAGATTGTTGTGATGGATCAGATGAATATAAAGGCTTCATACAGTGTGCTAATACCTGCGAGTAAATTCCGAAATATTTCAATATTGCGGCTTCTATGTCGGATAATCCTTATTGCATTTGTTCCGCTTCCTTAGTGAATTGGCTGTGAAGAAAGAATCAGAGGTTTCTCGGCGCAGAAAGGAATTCGAAGATGGCCATGAAATATATAAATCCTATGTACAACAAGTGAGTATTGTTGTTTATCGTCCAGATGTACAGGTTAATCGATAACACGCATATACCCCCTTCCTGTTTTGTTAGAAAGCCGTTGAGTTGGAGGAACTTGCGAAACAAGAGGCGGAAGAGCGCACGCGGCTTGCAGAGGAATTAAACAAAGCGAAAGAACTCGATGATTTCACCACTCTGTCTCCACCACCCCCGGAAACCACGACGACTAGTGTCCCACAGACCCAGGAAACTATTCCAGAGCCTGACGGTGACGAAGAAATCGACGATGCCACATTAGATGGGGGTCACACGGATCACCCGTCCGATGAAATTGTACCAGAGGAGGAGCATTTGGGTGAGTTGTCCATTGTGCTTAGATTTGGGCATACCATGAAGAAAGACTAATTACAGATCGTCACCGCGTGAGTCAACGTTAGGCACCGCGAGATGATCGGCGGGAAATGTGTCTACGCTTGTTCCATTGAATGATTATTTGATTTTGGAACTTTTATGTAAGCGCAAACTGTCTTCTCTATCTGTTTTAGACGATGATCTGGGAGTGATTGCCGAGTAAGTCACTTATGAACGATCTCAAATCGCTATTTTCGATGCATTCCATCGAAAAATCATCCAACAATGATCTTCCAAACCCTGGATACCGCCAAGCTCACATTACTCTTATTTTTCGACTTAAGTGCTTGCTCTGTGGATTGCGTAATTTCATTCTCGACTTTATTGCGTAGTGGCGTTGGAGGGCAGGAAGTGTCGGTTGACAGTACACCGCCACCACCAGCCGTTCGCGTGGACTACGGACCCGACAACGGTTACATGATGCTCGCCGAACCCTCCACCGGCTGCCTGGAGATCGAGCACAAGGAATACGTCTACTCGCTCTGCGCGTTCAAGGAGGTGCGTCAGCGTCAGAGGAACCAGTCCCCGGGAGGCGGAACTCTCCTTGGCAGCTGGGGACGCTGGTCGGATCACCCGGACGCATCCATCGACTGGTCCAAGGAGGAGAAGCTCGTTAAGCTGCCCTACAAGGAGATGATCTATGACGGCGGCGAACACTGCTGGAATGGACCCACCCGGTCCACGAGGGTAAAAAAACGTGAAAATTTACAACTAGGCAGCGTGTGTGGCCTATTAGAGCCGCTCTGTACGTTGGTACATATGTATGGTCGAAATAGCTGATTGTTTTATTGGTTTTTAGGTGAAGATTTTCTGTGGAGCCACAAACAAATTGCTGTTCGTTGATGAACCCTCCCGGTGTACATATCTCCTTAAGATGCAGACTCCAGCTGCCTGTCACCACGATATCGATCACCTCCTGGAAATGCACACGGAACTCTAATGCCCCTCTCTATACGTTTGTGTTAATCGTAATTGCGTTTTACGTGCATCATTTAGCTCAGTTCATTTGTCGATGGGGGGGTCGGGAAATTTAGTTCTACTTGCTACTGTAAGTAGGTAGTTTTTTGGACTATGTAAATGTTTGTATACGATAAATATCTCTGAATTCCAGCTTCAAGTGTTCTTGTATAAACGCAAATCATCCCTTGGTGGAATGTCAGCATCTCTGGCAAAATATAAAGGAAGACCATTAGATAGAAGGCGCTAGTCCACCACTTTCTACTATACAAAGAGGTCTCAACCTCTGGAAGAATTTCTGGTACTTCCCCGGAAATGAGTAACGCAGATGTCGGAACTCTCATGGTAACCCCAGCTCAACAAAACATGATATTCTGATGCCGAGTCCAAGGCGGCCAAATTGCTTAGCGAATCAATTGTTCGGTCCGTAGCATTCGGTGTCAAACTTGCGTATTTGGAACAGTTGTGCGTAACTGAGAACAAAAAAAGTGGCAATTAGGCATAGAAGATTAAAAATAAGAAAACACGAAATAACAAGGTAAATTGGCAAAAGCGTGCCCGATACAAGTTCACCAATGCAATTAGCTTCTTGGCTTTAATCGTTGTTTAAATAATTCATTTCCCCTACACTCGAATGAAGTGAAATTTTACTATCGTGAATTTTCCCATGGTATGGATTGATTGTGGTGCACCTGTTATTAATATCGACTCACGCGCCCTGAAAGTTTGTGAATGGGTGGAAAAACGAGTTGACTAAGCTTTATCTGCCTGAAAGACAAATTGTAAAGTATTTAGTCCGCCTGTTCCACTGTCATTTCATAGAACCGCTTTCCTGTAAACTGTCTTATTCAACTTCTGACTCCACAACGAGCATTCGCAACAATTGGGTTTTTGAAAACTGGATTTTCGAGGAAGATGAGTGCAGGGGATTCCCATTGCCGTGAAGAGCTATTAAAATTGTTATCAACTTAATGAGATAAATTGATCTCTAGAACATTGGCCTCAATGCCCCATTCCCAACCCCCATGCCGAAACCTGATTGATCGGGCATGGTATTGGGGGACCTGAACTCACAAAGTCGGCTTCATCATTGAACCCGTTAACTGGCAATCAGTCTTTGAGAAGGCAAGTTGTTATTTTCAAAATTTTCGAATAATTGGCAGCGCACCTTAACCTCAAGTGAGCTGAATGATCTGGACCGATGTTTTTCTCGGCCAGTTCCGGGGACATTGAGTCCTTGATCTCCGATAACTAAAACGGGTGCAGTTGTTAGAGATTTACTGGTGGCTTTAATTCTTCTGTCAGAGTAGATTTGTGATTGCTTCGTGAATAAATAGATCGCCATGATTTGGTTTGGCCGTTACATTCAATCAATGAAATAACGAATTTAAACTTGTAGTTTCTCCATTACTTTTCACCTGAAAGCCGATGTTGACACTCCTGAAATCTCTTCACTCCACAATTTCGCTTCGAGCTCAAAATCTAAATTCCTCGGCGTTATTTTTAACAGTTGGTTATCATGGAGTGATCATGTGGATGCCGTCTTTGGTAAATGCCGTCGCCTCTGCTTCCTAGTTCGCCGGTTCAGGAGACAGGGTTTAAGCTCTAGTCGTATAAAAACCTTTGTCCATGCCTATATAATTCCCCTAATTATATATTGTTCCATAGTAATTTTCACCGGCCTTAAATGATCTGACTTTTAAACCCTTCATAGGATTTTTAAAATTCTCTCTATTCAAGAAATCATCGTTCAACGCCACTTCAATAATTGTTCACTAATCGCTGCTCGTATTTTAAGTGATCCCTTCTATTCCAGTTTATCTGAATGTAAAACTCTTCGACCAATGCGTAGACTTTACCGTTCAATACCAACAAAAACAGCGGCATATCGCAATTCGGTCATTCCTTATTTATAACCAGAGCAGGTAAAGCAGGAACTAAAATACCATTTTCGTATCTAGTACTTGTTATACTGTCTTTTTTAATGCTGAAAGTTTTGGTCCTCGTGACCTCAATAAAGCAACTGCAAATATATTATTATAAAAAAACTTTATTTCCATTAAAAAATCATTCGTCAAGAGAATTTGAATGCTGAACGTTTGATCCTCGTGGCCTTCATAAAGCGAATTCGATTATTATTATCATTAATATCGAAACACGTGAATATTTAACTAGTCAAGGTAACCGTCTTCATCACACACAATTCAATTGAAGTCAAACAAAACCAGTGAAGGAGATTTTAATTAATCAAGGCGCCGATCAATTGTCTAATTAACGAAGTCCACATTGTTCAACATTAGAAAATTTAAATTATGAAATACGAAAACTTTTGTGAGACGATATCGTGACCTTGGGGCATGTGATATCGATGGCAAGAGTAACCTTGTAAAGGCAAGTATTCACGAAGACCTTGATACCACATTTTCTTTCGTGTTGCGGATTTAAGAATGCCGCCAACTGTGTCTGACGGTTTGCGGCAGTCTGATGAGAGGTTGGGGCGGGATCTGTGTCCTCGAGGGTGTTGTGGTTAGCCTCCTCCCAGGTATGTTGTTGAAGGAGCCGGGATTGACCCTCAGGACATGCCACCTCAGGGATGCCATCTGGAAACAGATTCCCGGGAGACTTTACGACAAACCCCCATCTCCGTCCACCGGCGTGTTCCTTCGCGGGTTGTTCACCAGCAGACTGACTTCCCGTCTACTCGTCGCATCAGGGTGTGGCCGATGCCGCTATTCGTAGCCACCGGTGTCAAGTGGGGCCGAAGGACCGTGGGTATGGACTCTGGGGCATGGCAGATCCCGCGACGACCAGAGATACTACTGATACTACTCGTCCCCGACACCTCATACGATTTGACTTGAAACGGTGAACTCTACCACATTTCTCGTATTTGAGAGGTTTGTCTTTAGGAAGGCAAGGTTTCGTAGTGATCCGTGGTGCAGTAAAATGGTTGTTTTGAATTGCTTTCGTTGCATAGGTAATTGAGAGACGTAGACTTCTGTCTCTTCAAGAAACTGGGAACTCATCAAAACCGGGAGCAGTTGTAAATAAATTCAAGATACAATTATACTACTTCAACAAGCGAGTACCGTAGCACGATATAGTGCTTGCCTTTCCCACCACAATTGCTGCTTGCAAAATGGATTTCTACAGCAATTAAACATTATCTTTCTCCTCCTCCACAACCATCTTCCAGTTCTAAGTCTTTCAAGTTAGAGTCTGGTGATTGCGATATTACATCTGTTTATCGCTCACGAATATCTGTCTTGATTTCTATGTGTCTATTTAAAATTTACTATTCGTCTGATTTATTTGAAGCATATTCGCCATAAATATTTCTTATTGCCTTCGTTTTGTGTTTAACGTTCATTGACGGCTTAAATTTGAAAAAAACCAGAAAACGTGAGTACTAATCACAGTTCCATAAATCAGCTCCAATAATCATTGCTTTAAAATGTTCAGGAGACAATTGAATTTCGACTCCCTCGTCAATTTTTTCCAAAATCCTGTTTTTTCTCTCCATCCCACCGTTCATCGGTTAGTGGCATTCGGGGTGTGAGTGAACAGTATCCGTTATATGTGTAATTGTCAAGTCGCTAATAACAAGTGAGCCCTGGTTGCTATGACCCCCACGAGAGGACAGGAACTAACCTACAAGTCCCTTAAATGTGGGGTTCGACTGGTCGACGTGGCAACAAGAAAACGCCACTGAACATGGAAGGGTTTTCGGTTTTATAACATGATGTTCCGTATGTGTGTGTGTGTGTGTTAATTAATCATTTGTCCGTCACGGCCTGGGTTCAAATATGTGCTCGTCGATAATTGTGGACAGGAGGAGCATTTTGATGAATCCTCATTCAATTTCAGGAAAGCTTCTCTCTGCACCGGTAGTATACTGTTTATAAATAGAACTAATCGATACATTAACTGAAGACTTTAATGTCGATTGTAAGGACCTTGAATAAATCGATAGATACCATTCTATGAACAATCACGACTTGTTTTCACAGGATCGAGCAACTAAGCAGTTGAGTTTGCTTACAAAAGCAACCAGCTTTTATTGGTTGGAGGATGGCGCCAGTGAACAGAATGTGCCGGGTCTTGTTTTTTGATTCGTCTTAGCAGGGTTTAAAGTACGGCAAAGGTGCCCATTTTCAAATCTTATGAGCCAAATATGAGTAAAGTCCTTCCAAGACGCTCCGAGATAGCAAGGGTGATGAAAGACGACAAGCCTGTCATCTGATAACACCTGGAGGCTGGATAATTAGCACGACCTCCCCATTCCGACTCCCAGCCAATCCCCCCCCCGAATCTCCTCCTAGCCACCCCAGGGACACTCCCCATCGTTCACGGGGAACAATTTATGACAATCGGCGAAAGCCATCCAAACGCAGTCGTTGGAGCGGATGAATGCCAGAAATATTAGCCCATTGTAAGTAGAAATGGTCGTTTTCTAGTTCTGACGTTTCGAAAAATCATCCCGTGTCTCGATCAACTCCCACCCACCCACCCATGCTGTCTGTTCTATAAGAAAATATTATCTATTATTTTGAGTTCATTTAAAACTGCCGTCCTTGCGGTCGAGATTCGCGGTTATTTTGAGCAGCATTTTTCTAAAATGCAGTTTATTGTGTTTCCGCGTGTTTAGAAAAACTCTTAGTCATGGCATCTTTCATAAGACCGCGTCTGCAGCAAACAATTCCCAACTGTTCTTTATTTCCACTGTGAAACCGATTGTTTGGGAAGGACCAAAATTTGAATCAAACCCCACACAAATATCCACAAGTGTGATCAAACTGAAATCTTCAACAGAAATTTCGTTTTGGGAGGATACTGTTTTTTTTAAATTCTGCTATACCAATATCTCAAGCATTTGTCTGTGGAATCTGGAGCCTGTCCCGGCCATCTCTGGAAGGTTGGATGGCGTTATTTGGCTGTCGAGCAGGTGTACACTTTGGGTGCTTTTTGTAAGTCCAAACAGTTTCTACCTCAGTTAGCAATTAGTAAACATTTTAGAAATTGTCATAGTAAACACTAAATTAAAATAAATCAAATAAATTCACGCCCACTGAAACCAACCCGAGATTCTCCACGTCCAAGTTTCCACTTCTATAAGTAACAGATCAGCATGAATATTAAGATAACTGGGCGATGATCGAATCACGAAAAACAGCCGTTATTGTGGAATTAAACGGATTAGTCGTAAAAAAATACATTGAGGGGTTTCAACTGTGAGCACAGCATGCACCAATAGAACGCCGACGCTACTCTTTCTCCATGGCACCGAAGATTGCTACCTGGTTCGTCGTGCGTGAAGTACCCCAACACAGGATGCCTCACACTGGATCACAACTTAAGGCATCCATAGTTGACAAGGGTCGAGCATCATCCACCCTTCTCCCATCAGCCTGGTCGTTCTCGCCTCTCTAACCTCCACATTCAAAATCATGTCAGTTGTTCTACTCGCAACTCCTTCTCATTACGTCTGACCAGACAGAATCGCAAAGCAGAGGTCAAACACTTCTTAGATCCGAATTTCTCCACTGGAAGAGTGTCACGCGTGACGCGAGAAATGACAGAATACTAACAAAATGTGCTCGAGATTGTCATTAACAGCAAAAAGAGATTATTTTAAAAAAGGTCACATCACCGGAGAACATTTGCACTCCAATCAGTTGAATGTGGGCAAGTTTAACTGAGCACCACAACACAATCTTGAGATCCGGTTCCTGGGATGTTTCTGGACTGGTCATGTGAACAGTGATCATCAAGAGAGTTAGTTAAACTCTTCAGGCTGTTCTGGGTGAAGAAATTACGCAGGTGGGAATCGCTGACTGTTGTTTCACACGATGTTCGGGTTGGCAGAGAGGTTGATTTTGACGCAGAAAAGAAAAAAAAATCAACGGTTAGAGAGGTAATTGGTTATTTTTGAATGTGTGCGATTTGCAGTTACGGGAAAAAATACAATTTATTTGCCATTTAAGTGATTATCATTGGCTTAATTTGACGGAAGAACAGCGCATGGCCTACTGGGAATTAAATATCAATAAATTGGGAAGACCATATCTACACACACACACACATAAACATTATAGTCTGCGCAATTATTAAAATCCTAGTTTTAACCATTCCAAACGAACACCAGAAAATTCTTTCTTGGATTCGAAAGATAATTTTTAATTGCGTGCGTTGCTGTAGAAAACCATTTTGCAAACAGCAATTGTGGTGGAAAAGGCAAGCACTATATCTTGCTACGATACTCGCTTGTTGAAGTAGTATAATTGTATCTTGAATTTCTTTCCAACTGCTCCCGGTTTTGATGAGTTCCCAGTATTCTTGAAGAGATAGAAGTCTGCATCTCTCAATTACCTATGCAACGAAAGCAATTCAAAACAACCATTTACTGCACCACGGATCACTACGAAACCTTGCCTTCCTAAAGACAAACCTCTCAAATACGAGAAATGTGGTAGAGTTCACCGTTTCAAGTCAAATCGTATGAGGTGTCGGGGACGAGTAATATCAGTAGTATCTCTGGTCGTCGCGGGGTCTGCCGTGCCCCAGGGTCCATACCCACGGTCCTTCGGCCCCACTTGACACCGGTGGCTACGAATAGCGGCATCGGCTACACCCTGATGCGACGAGTTGCCGGGAAGTCCGTCTGCTGGTGAACAACCCGCGAAGGAACACGCCGGTGGACGGAGATGGGGATTTGTCGTGAAGTTTCCCGGGAATCTGTTTCCAGATGGCATCCCTGAGGTGGCATGTCCTGAAGGTCAATCCCGGCTCCTTCAACAACATACCTGGGAGGAGGCTAACCACAACACCCTCGAGGACACAGATCCCGCCCCAACCTCTCATCAGACTGCCGCAAACCGTCAGACACAGTTGGCGGCATTCTTAAATCCGCAGAGGAAAGAAAATGTGGTATCAAGGTCTTCGTGAATACTTGCCTTTACAAGGTTACTCTTGCCATCGATATCACATGCCCCAAGGTCTCGATATCACCTGTCTTGCAAAAGTTTTCGTATTTCATAATTTAAATTTTCTAATGTTGAACAATGTGGACTTCGTTAATTAGACAATTGATCGGCGCCTTGATTAATTAAAATCTCCTTCACTGGTTTTGTTTGACTTCAATTGAATTGTGTGTGATGAAGACGGTTACCTTGACGAGTTAAATATTCACGTGTTTCGATATTAATGATAATAATAATCGAATTCGCTTTATGAAGGCCACGAGGATCAAACGTTCAGCATTCAAATTCTCTTGACGAATGATTTTTTAATGGAAATAAACCTTTTTTAAATGTATAAATTTACAAGTTTAAATTCGATATGTCATATCAAATAATTGCGATCGATTTATTCACGAAGCAATCACAAAAATCCAACTGATCTAACCTGACACTGCCTGTTGTGATTGATTTGTGGCTTTATTTTGATCCGAAACCTGTTTTAGACCCCCCTCCTCCCCTCCATCCATCCATCCCTCCCCCAGCCCACCTCTCGCCTCAGCGCCCGTCGATGATTAGCCAATGCGCGTGTACCCTCTAAGCCAATCGCAGCGCGGGGGTCTTCCGCACGTGCGTGCAGCCTTTCAATACTTAAGGAGGTTTCGTGTCTCAGGATCCATTGTTTGCTTGCATTGATATCCTGAGGTAGCGCATTGAATATATCTTCTTTTTTTATTTATTTTACGCCTTAAATCTTGGTTCATGTCTAACCTGCCTATGATTTAAATACTGCACCCCGGATTAACGTTTGACAGATTGCAGTCTATCTCAGCGTTAATCTTTGAAACCAATTAGAAGTCTTCTAATTCCAACGCAATCGGCTGCATATCTCAATTTCGAAAGGCCCGATGTATACTTTCACGGGATAGGCCCTAGCGGACCTGGGAGAGACGGTTTTAAATGCTGAGCGTTTCTTCCCACGTGACCTAAATTAACCGATTAACTTTATTACCTTGATAGATTACTAGAATGCACCTGGGGTCACCTTAAAAGGACACTTTCTTTGCATTCGTTGTCATTTCTAATTTAGCCAGCGTCATGAAAACGTCGTATCAAGCCAACTTCTACGACAACAACGACACGTTTAACCGGAAGACATACGCAACCCTTGAGCCCCGTGGTCGTTCTCCCCTCACCACTCCAGACAGAGTCTTTGTCGACATCACACAACCACAGACCCATCAGAATCATCAGCATTATCGCCAATTCAACCACGCTCCTGTGCCCCTAGGGATCAGCAACCGCGAAGTCGCCATCGCTGCACCAATCTCCCAAGAGAATGTAGGTTTCGTGGCCTTTTTTGCCGTGTTTGGTTTTGATTGGTGAAGAACCCTTTTTGTGGTGTGTGCCATTGTTCTGATCACTCCTGAATCAATCGAAATAATGCCACGAATCATGAGGAAGAATCCCAAGAAGTTCATCAATCATCCGACACAATCAATTCCATACCAGCGCCTCGCCACTCGTGTCCGTTAGAAGCACCAAAACCCCGTGGCCTCCCAAAGACACGTCATACGATCCCAAGAACACAGAGCGGACTGATGGTGATAATCACATCGTAAGATTTTTCATTATTTTACGTTGAGAAGCTGCGAAGCCTGAGAATTACGCAGTTCGTGAACTCAAGAACCATATTTTGATGCCTTGTCGCAACTTCACACCTTTCTTGTGCTTCAAGTGGTTTTCAGCAAAACGAGTTTGGGGTGAGATTGGTTCATTGCGTGTTCAATACGATTACATTGATAAGCTCCATCTCGATTTATATGTCCAACCAATAGATAAATCTGGTTTTCATCTTGACGTATTTGTAGCAGAATTTTTTCTATCCACGTTTGCTTAGTTAGACACACGTTGAACGTTTTTTTCAAATTCACACCCACATTTTAATGGAAAATGATATTTTTTAATTGATACTTGATTTATGGATGAAAAATGATGTGAACGCTTCCAGATATCGATTTTGTAGTGCCGACGCTAATTTCCATTTGATTATTTACGTCGACAAACAAAATTGCCATATTTTTGCATTGGTAAACACACTACAATATATTGAGACGCCTTTACATTTCACTTCGAATTATGGTCTGGTAGTGTGATTGGGCCAAAATATATACCGAAATGTCACCGAAATCAAAAAATCGATATCTGTACGCACACACGCGTGGCCATGTTCAATATATCATTTATTTTTCACAAATCGTAGAGATTTCACAATTCATATCAATAAACAAATGATCATTTTCATTTTTAAATGCGCGTTTTCTTTGAATTTCATATAATAACTTGAACTCGAAAAGTTTTCTCAAAGGCAAACAACCCAGGTTGCGGAAGCCAAAGACAAATGAGCAAAGAAAAAATAATCCAGTCCTCTAAGGGTCTGGAAACAACTCGCGATTCCTCAATTCTTGCCAATACGACATCCACGTGCCTGGACCAGCTTTATTGCCCTCGAACCCAAAACATGCAACGGTGAAGGCCGCACGAAAAACGATCAGCAAGGTTGATTGTGTGTGTTTTATTTGTCTAGGTTTTTGGATTCTATTCAGCCGACCGCGCCTCTCTTCAACAATGCCACAACATCGCCGACATTTCAACACCCCAGGTGCTCAACCCGACTCCGAACCCCTTTGTCGTCCAACCACACACCCCGATTGGCGACTACCTTCGACAACCCCACCCCTCACACCAGACCCACCAGATGCCCCATCCCACCCCCTACAACGACGTCAGCAACGACGACGTCTACGGCACCAATTGGGAGTATTTCGCGTCGAGGGGCACCACCTGGCAGCCGACGAGGCAACCGGCGGCTCCCAACCACTTCTACCCAATCACAGACCAGGAGAGGGAGTTGTTCATCGTGCCGGATTTTTCCGCAACTTCCCAAGGCGACCTTCACTTGAAGGCCGCGTTGACCTTGTCCCCTGAAGCCATCGCCCCGGCCTACCATCAGGGGCCCCCACCGCCACCCCTGGACCCCCTGACCTTCCCGCAGTCTCGAGGCTGCACAGTGGCGCGGTGTAAGTGTCTACTTAAATGGGTGTATCAGTAGGAAGTTGAAACCGAGTCGGATTTGGTCATGCGTTGAATAATAGAGAGAATGATCGAAACAGCAGTTATGTTCATCTGCGATGTAAAAATAAATCGAAACACCTCCAAATTATCCTAATAATGCTACATGTAACAGGTACCTTCGTTGCGATAGTAAAAATATTCCTAGGCGTGAAGGTGACTCAGAAAAATGTCCCCGAGGTTTTTTCAAAATGAAAAATTAATCGAGATGTGGTCGGCGCGATTTACGAGCCAATGAAACTCGTTTGCTTTGTAGATAGTTGACCATACTTATTTCCACCTCACCACACACCATGAAAGAGCCCAGACGAACTCGTTAGTTCATTTAGCCGCGATGAATATAATGAATTAGTGTTTATTTATTTTCTTTCTCGTGATAGTGAGACGGCGCCAGAACAGCACGGGCAAGCGACGTGAACGCACAATCTTCACACAACGCCAAATCGATGCCATGGAGACTGTCTACTCCCAATCCCCCTACCCAGACAACTTCATTCGCGAAGAAATTGCCCATCGATTGCATCTACACGAGACGCGCGTGCAAGTCTGGTTCAAAAATAGACGCGCAAAAACCCGCCTTCAAAGGTCCAAGGACTGCTAAAACAAACTGCCTACTGAAACCAAAACGAGTAGAAGGGTTTTCGACGATTTTAATCTAGTTCAACAGTCTTTCAAAATAATCAAAGTTACGCCGACGATGCAATCAACGAGCAATTTTTGCAGTTAAAAAGTAAATTTACCTATGCAGATGACTTAATTTACGAAATTTTGGAAACGCCCCCGGTTCTTTTGAAAAGCGATCAATCACTTGGTAGATTTCAAAACGATAGTGAAATTTAATAAAAACGAGAATATAGGGAAATATTGTACAATAACCGATCCGGAAAAAAAATATATGCGGTTGAACGAAAGTTTTGAATGGTTATCTATTTGGTTTGATCGTTTAAGACAAAAAAACCGCCAATAGTCGATGCGAGAGTGCGAATATGGTTAACCAAAACTATTCTTCTTTTAATGGTCTTCAGCGATAGGCGTCGAATATTTCTCCACAAGTCGATGAACCAAACTGTCAACTTTGTCGTAGATCCTTTCGAAAAAGAGTTTAATCTTCGCAGGTACCATGCGTCTTATGCGACGCTCCGCCAGATTCCGTATTACCAAGTCTGAGAGTCTATTATTGATGAGAAATCCTGCGATCTTATTGGCCGCTCCATCGCCCTTGAGTCTAACACCCTGCCATTGGGTGAACTTGACGTCCTCGAGGTTAAATAAAATGGCGGCTTCATGCGTCGAATTCAAGCTAGGCGCCGGTTTACCCTCAGCTGATTGGAGAAAAGGAAAACAGATTTGTGTGCGAAGCCGCATCGAGAATGGCCGGACGGTTAGAGTAATGGGATGAAACTAAATAAGAACAAATAAAAACATGAATGCTCTGTACAAGTATACACAACCGCAGCAAGTGTGACTCCAGCAAGCGTGCGCCAATATCGACAGGCCAAATCACCGTGGCCTCCTGAGCAGTTTAAAACGAGTCGTCGCATACTGGTTCCAAATTTTCAAATGGGTGTTATCCACTTTTTAATCGAACTAAAAGCACAAAAAAGAGAATTTCAAAGTGCAAACATTTAGCTGGCTGGCGAATTAGAGCGCGAACGTGATGAGGAGTTACATAATTTGTTACATTTTGGATTCAAAGAGGTCGGGGATTCAATTCAACTTGAATGACACCGAGATGAAGGTATAAATTGAGGTTGAATCTACTGTTGCGAAATATGGGATATTCTACCATCAATCACTTTCAGACCTGTTTCAGATTTACTAATGACGAAGTGTTTTGTGACGATTACAAATATCCCGAATGAAACATATATATATATCAGATAAATAAACAATAAACTTAGGATTTTGTACCATACCTTTGATGTAAAGACGATCTTGACTTTCGATCTGCCTTCTGCCCTCAACTCGTCAAAGGCTAGACACCAGATGACCCGGAAGCAACGATATTCAGCCACAAATCCTTTGACATTGCCTTGGGAAGTGGGCGTTTTGGTTATGTTAAGTTCACAGGCCGGCCGCACTGAATGCAAGTTGAATATGCGCACATCTTCGAATTTGAAATGTTTAAGGGAAATCGATTCATCAAGATCGTAGTAATCTTTACCGCGATGAAGAAGGTTCATCCCATGAAGCATAAAAATCTTGAAGATTTCAGCACCGTTCGTGGAGGCCGCATTCACTTTCGCCGAGCATGCTATTCCAACCGATAGGATGAAGACAACAACTAGATTGCGAAGAAAGTAGTTTTGATAATACCGAACAATTGACGCGGTGTAATTCACCTTCGGTAATACGGAATAACTGGTCATTTAATATTAAGGACTGCGTAAATGAATAAAGATATTGGAAGATTTTTGAAATGGAATATTAGAAACTTGAAACCACTAGATATTCAATACCTGAAATATATTTAGAAATAAATATGCAACCTTATATAACAATTTATAATGATATTTTGATCGACCTTCTTTCCACCTACGTGAAAGACTAAAAAAAGGTTCGTGTTTGCACCCTGACAATGAAAATCAATGACAACAAGAATCCATTTATGCTCGATAATACACAAAATATCCCACCTACTGCAGCACTTTCCCATGTCAATATGTAGGAGGAAGCCTGTGGATCGGAGAACCTAAAGGTTACAATGAGGCGCGCGATTGGATGACACTAATTGCATTCCTGCACTTAAATGTCAAACGATTCTCGCCATTCATTTTGGGTTAATGGTAAAGTTAAGGCATGTACAGTATTTATTTAGTTTAAAAGAACCCTTATTGTCGAACAAAAGCATTATGTATACTAATAATAAGTAAGGATTTTAGGAAAAACTAGATTTTAAAGGACTCACGATACTGTAATTGCAAAATGCGACGCTGAGATTTGAGCCCCCAAGTTTAAAATTATTATTGTTTCTGGAGATAAAAAAAAATATTTTAATAGTTGCGATTATATGCTTCGATAATTAAATGTATTTTGTGGTATTTCATTGTTGATTTTAACTACCTTGACATCGGTTTTAGTGCATTGAAACGGTTACATTGCCGTCGGCGTATGTGGGAACTCGTCGGAAGGTTTGCATAGCTGGCTACATACAACAAGCACTTATCCCCAACGATGTCAAATTACGAGGCATATCAGCAGATCAGGGCTTCAGCAGAAAACAATGGCAGCATTAGGATTCTTAATGATGGTGACATGGACAATTCAATGTCCACAGATCGGAACAGTTCACCTGAACTTGTGGATGACAATAGCGATGCTGGGACTTATACAAGCGAGCTGTGTGAGCTTTTTATTTTCGTCAATATAAATGCGGATTATTCAAAACTTGTAGGGGATTTACGGGTTTTCTATTTCTCGCCTACCTGTTGTTCATAGTTAATATAGTAGGTATTGGCCTGCCTGCTTACCTATCTTTAATTGCGTCCTTTCTATTAACATTTGACGCGTGTATAATTCGTATTGATTAAAAAACCACACTCTTCGCTATCATGGAAAGTATTCCCAATTTTGGTGCGTTCTAATGATTCACATTCCGTAAAACGTATCGATTACTGGCCCTTTATTCACCGATAATTAGGGGCAATAAGACTTACCGCTGACACGTGTGTGAGGTGTGGGGATAGATGAGCCGTAGTATTATCAGCCGCGGGTAGAACGTCATATCTATTCTCCTCCACGGTTGGATATACATATGAACTCTCGAGGTCAAATTCCTGGACTGGTCCCTTTGTTCAACCTCAAATAAATCGACTCACGTTCCGGTTTACTAATTACTCGTCATTTGTTATCAGCACGTTTCAAAAACAGCAACAATACAGAAAAGTGAAAACATCAATTTTGCAGTAATCGTCCACGATGAATTCGCAACGTACCGTTTCGGCTGTTCTTAATCTTAACAAACCAGCAGATGTCAATTTAAACGATGCACCACCATTCACTTGTTGCGACGCCCTCAATCAAACGAGAACAGTACAGAGGTTTATTTAGCAGCTTTACATTTCTCATTTCACACTTTTTTGTACATCTTTTAGGCGGGGGCTTGATTTGTTTTTTTTTGTTCTTTTTGGAAACGATGTTAGAGAGCGTTGTATCTTGTGTAAAATTTTGCTCTTTGCGTTCATTTAATTCAGCAGACGGTCGCGTTTATGTTTCTTGGAATTTTAATTGATCGTCTAACTAATTTACTTTTGTATTACTCATAATCCACTAGTATTTATGAATATCCTTTAGAAACATTGATTTTAACGGACCCGGCGCCTATTAAAGCGTCCGCAAGACGTTTACGCGTCATCTTCCTCCTTGTTCTTATTGAAGCATTTCTTATTGGAGGGTTGTGATAACATAAGTTACCTGTCCTTTTTCTTATTGGAGCATTTCTTTTGTTAATAGCAGAAGCGACTACTCCGGTTGGTCGTGGAACAGCCAATCCAAGCACAATTCGCCTGGGGGCTGCAATCGGATTTTCCCGATATCGTCCGGCAGATTTTGGCGAATTCAGGTTTGTAGAAGAAGAGGAGGAGGATGGAGTGAGCGGGACTGTCAGAACTCCATCCCCACCGAGCCCTCCCTTTTGGGCTCCAGCAAACGCGGAGGCTGCGAGAGGAGACGTCGATGCAACGTCGGCCAATTGCGGCTGGCTTGTTGGACGGGAGATTATCCCGAAAAGCACGCTTCCACTGCGGACATCTGAAGACATTTCGAACACCGATTGGAGGGTAAGGAGTTTGGTGGGTAGATGAATGCTTCGGACCAGACGATTGGATATGGATGAAGCAAAGATCTTTCACCTCTGTCCTGTTTTATCCCAGATAGTGTATTCGTTTCGGTGTTCTATTGTGTGGTAAGACTGTTTATTCCATTGTTCGGTCGTAATGTTGCGTAAACTGGACTATAGTACACAATAAACCATCACTACTTCCTCGACATCTAATAACCATAAAACTATTGCTAATTCTTCTGTAACGACTGCTACGGCAAATATTTTACCAATGTCCGCGATGATATCTGCGAATGCACTTGAAGTGGAGCCATCGGACCTATGTTAGGTGTTGTTGATAATTATCTGCCTAGCGTGGTCTTTTGGTTTAATACTACTAGTAGTAGTTCAAGTAGATATGACCTTGAAGGAACCCAAATTGTCTTTCCAGGCCACATGCAAGAGCGTGAATGACCGTCTGCGGCGCATCTTTGAAACGTCTCGATTTCCAGACGTCTACTTTCACGTCGGCGATGATGGATCCACCGCCGCCGCCACCTCCACTACCGCCGACGCAAAGGCGTCAGCTGCCGTGAAGAAGAGGAAGAAGCTGCTGCCGCCTCTTCCACCGAACCGCTCCAAACCCCCCGTCTCCTCTTCTGCATCTTCCTCCGCCGTGACGCGGAACCAAAGCCGTCGGCTCACACGGCATCTACGAATCAGTTCCGCCATCGCCGAGGCGTCAGGCAACGTCTCTGGCTACGCCTCGCCCGCCGTCGGCGACGACGACGAGGTTTCTGTCTCCGAAAGGGCGCAACGCCTAACCACGCTGCTGTTGTCGCTGCAGGCCGAGGGCAAATTCGACCACATCCGCCGACAACGCAACGACACTGATGATGGTCTGCCAACGGACTCCACGCTCTCGACGTCCTCCTCCTCCTCTAGCGACCTCGACGACTATGGCGCCCCCGAGGTTACCAACACGGCGGTCATGTGCCACCTCTCCGACTCGTCGGACATCGACCACGTCGAGGAACGACGGAGCTACACAGAACGACGTCTGCTGCAGCAGCAAAAGCAAAATGAAGAGATCGTCATCAAGAGGGGTGTTGACGCTTCGATCGGCGAGGGGGGGGCGTTTGGCGAGAAGGGGGAGAGGGTGGAAGATGCGGACGTCAGGAAGGAAGTTAAGAAGTTCTCCGCGCACAAACTGATTCTTGCCGCGGCATCGCCGGTCTTTGAAGCGATGTTCTATGGCCTTTTCTGTGAGGCAACGGAGGGAGGAAAGACCAGCGGCACAATAGTCATTCCCGTGGCCGATGTCACTCCCGACGTGAGTCCTGGGTTTAATTTCAGGCAACGGGACGCCTACAGCCTTCCGTTGAGTTTTAAACTAGCCAATTAGGTGCTCCTCGGCCGTTGGTTGTGGTTCTGATTGCGCTTGAAAGCCGGTTGATCAACTGATCCTCTGTTCGTGAATGACGGAGCCTTCCATGCAATCTTCGAGTGGCTCAGTAAAGGAAGCTGCCGTCTGTAAAATCATCTCCGAGAATCGTCATGGAAATGACATCTATAAGGCAGTCGGCTTCTCCATTAGCGGGAGGAGATTTTCGCAGCCAAACTGGACCATAAAATGTTACTTAAACAGTTCAGAAGTAGATCCTCCTCGTATTTTTTAATCGCGTTTGCTTTAAATCATGCTTGAAAGCCGGTTGATTGACGAAGGAGGGTTTCAGCGCATAGACAACCGAGACAATCGATTAAACCTTCATAAAATATGTGATGGAAGAAGAGAACCGTCTCTATTCTGACCGTGGAGTAGAGTTTACTGGCGTGTCTAATCTGTTGCTCATTCAGTGGGGATATTCGAGGGAGTGTGTGTAACGATATATGATAACGCATATACATGAATGGTAATGTTACAGCGTTTTGGGGAAAAAACGGCGATTCGGTGAAAAATGAAGGCTGTTGGTGAGCGACCAGGGTTCGATTCCCGGTTGAGGCTGCACGCGTGGCTCTGGGTTCAGCATATTTAAAAAATGGTCAAAAATGGCGACAAATTGGTAGAGGATGAGCAACCGGCGCAGCTTCATGGATGTCGCGGATTGTAGCCGCCCACCCACGCGCGCGCGATCGGAGGTAGCTGCCAGTGATCCAGAACAAATGGTGATCCAGTTCTGTATCCAACGACGCCTCCCGCAGACCTGCTGTAGCTCAAATTGCTCCACGACCGGCAGCGCTGAACCTGACCGAACCAATGAAAAAGTTGTAATTGACGAGGGCGTGTTGCATAACGCAGCCACTACGTAATTGAACAGTGCGGACGATAAAAGAGCGCCTTTTCGGGGAAACTCTTCCGACTCTCCTCGACGTAGACGTGAACTTTCACTCATGTGCACGAGTGGTTTGACTTGAGAAGGTTCACCAGTTTACCGTCTGCTTCCATTGCGGCCCAGAATGACTCTCTGTTTGCCGAGTCGAATGCCACCCGGAAGTGGTTTTAATTGGCTCGCTCTTAAAACATCCACTTTCACATCGGGGCACTCCAATCAGCTGATTGTTCAATTTGATTTAGACTTGTCAGTGTCAGAAAACCACTCGATTTCTGCAACAGTGGAACCCATCCGTCCGCCATGAACGATCTTACGGAAATCGTTCTTAAAATCGACAAAGTTACGAATTTTCATGCAATTCCGGAGCAGCTTTCCTCGCGGTGTGAGGTGGTTAATTTATGTAAATTAAGGTGTTTTTTCAAGGGCGTTGCACAAAAACGCCTGTGGTGTCAATTCCTTGAATTTTAGAGATCAGGAATCGATCAGGCGCATTGTCTTATTGGCCAGGCACTCAGTTGAAGGGGTTTCTAATAGGGCGGCAATTGTGTCTCATTTCAGGCTTTCCAACAGTGCCTCCGATATATGTACTACGACGACGTGAATCTGGCCAATGAAATTGAAATGATCTTTGACGTACTCTACGCCGCCAAGAAGTATCTCCTCACAGACCTGGTGACTCAATGTCAGGATCGGCTGGTGGTGAGTTGTGTTCACATTGGTTCATTTAAAAACGCCGCCAAATCGCGCGACTTTGCATGTCTCGATTCGCGACGTAGCTGGTGTCGGTAGGATTCGATTAGTTGGATTAATCTACCCACGAACTCCTTAGAAGCTTTGCGGTTGTTATTTTTCGTCGGTCCTTCAGTCACAATGTGTACGTGATGGTGAATTCAGCGCTATTCGAATGTATGACTAAGCGAGTTTGGTTTAAGTGAGTGGTTTGATGGTGGCCAATCACGACGGTTGGACAAGCAGGGGATTTGATTGGACGTTACACTGAAGAGGTTTTGCATGTAATTGAGACGGTTAAGGAGGGGAAGGATGATGCGCTCCTATGCGAGATTGAAGTTTGTCAATTATCTTTGACCTCAATTGCGTCACACTGCGTGTGTAGATTGGCGGTGTGGCGGTGTTGATGCTATCGAATTCGACACAAACGCGCGCCTTGTGGGTAACAGGAGAGAAAAAATCGTTTTTTTGCAGTCGGCAGGATGTGAGGCCCAAGACGGTGTAATTTAAGTGTTTTAATCTGCTTGTAATGAATGATGACGTTGATTACCGTATTGATTAAATTGTGCACCATTGGGACCCGAAAAAACGACGACATTCAGAACCGATTTACTCATACACACTACCCGGGATACAATAAATAATTTATTTTCCTGAGGCGTAAGATACACAACAAAGCTTCCGCTTATTGTTGCATAGTCAATAGCGACCAATAGCAACCACGAGCCGCCACTCCCACCCTCCGCTTGACGCTGCGCATTCGTCGACATCAATGAAGCAAATACCGCCGCAGTATAAAACAGTCGTGCAATCTGCAATATTTTCCTACACAAAAACGATCATTGGTGACACCTCCATGTTGTTGCATCACTTACCATCAGCGACTACGGTTCCTCCTCCACGGCATCTTCCTTCTCCGCTTCTTCCTCCTCAGCTTCCTTCCCATACGCTTCTTCCTCATCCGCTTTCCAATCTTCCAATTCCTCCTCAGCTTCCTCCCCATACTCTTCTTCCTCCTACGCTGCTTCCTACTTTGCTTCTTCCTCCGCTTCTTCCTCCTCAGCTTCCTTCCCATACGCTTCTTCCTCATCCGCTTTCCAATCTTCCAATTCCTCCTCAGCTTCCTCCCCATACTCTTCTTCCTCCTACGCTGCTTCCTACTTTGCTTCTTCTTCCTCCGCTTCTTCCTCCTCAGCTTCCTTCCCATACGCTTCTTCCTCATCCGCTTTCCAATCTTCCAATTCCTTCACCACCGCTTCCTCCTCCGCTACCTCCTCAGCTTCCTCCTCAGCTTCCTCTGAATACGCTTCTTCCTCCTACGCTGCTTTCTACTTCGCTTCCCAATCCTCCGTTTTCTCCTCCACCGCTTCACCGTCCTCCGTTTCATCCTCTTCAACTATCTCCTCTGCTTCTTCTTCTTCTTCCTCCTCCTCCTCCTCCCTCACTTTCTCCTCCTCCCCTTCCTCCACTGCTTCCTCCTCAGCTTCCTCTGAATACGCTTCTTCCTTCTTCGCTTCCTCCTCCTCCGCTTTCCCATCCTCCAATTTCTCCTCCTCCGCTTCAGCCTCTTACGCCATCTCTCATCCCTCAATCTATGCTTCCCCTACCATCTCTTCCTCCAACTATCTTCTTCGGTCTCTCTTAATTATCTTCTCTGTTCATCCCTCAATCTATGCTTCCCCTACCATCTCTTCCTCCAACTATCTTCTTCGGTCTCTCTTAATTATCTTCTCTGTTCATCCCTCAATCTATGCTTCCCCTACCATCTCTTCCTCCAACTATCTTCTTCGGTCTCTCTTAATTATCTTCTCTGTTCATCCCTCAATCTATGCTTCCCCTACTATCTCTTCCTCCAACTATCTTCTTCGGTCTCTCTTAATTATCTTCTCTGTTCACCCCTCAATCTATTCTTCCCCTACCATCTCTTCCTCCAACTATCTTCTTCGGTCTCTCTTAATTATCTTCTCTGTTCATCCCTCAATCTATTCTTCCCCTACCATCTCTTCCTCCAACTATCTTCTTCGGTCTCTCTTAAGTATCTTCTCTGTTCACCCCTCAATCTATTCTTCCCCTACCATCTCTTCCTCCAACTATCTTCTTCGGTCTCTCTTAATTATCTTCTCTGTTCACCCCTCAATCTATTCTTCCCCTACCATCTCTTCCTCCAACTATCTTCTTCGGTCTCTCTTAATTATCTTCTCTGTTCATCCCTCAATCTATGCTTCCCCTACCATCTCTTCCTCCAACTATCTTCTTCGGTCTCTCTTAATTATCTTCTCTGTTCATCCCTCAATCTATGCTTCCCCTACCATCTCTTCCTCCAACTATCTTCTTCGGTCTCTCTTAATTATCTTCTCTGTTCACCCCTCAATCTATTCTTCCCCTACCATCTCTTCCTCCAACTATCTTCTTCGGTCTCTCTTAATTATCTTCTCTGTTCATCCCTCAATCTATGCTTCCCCTACCATCTCTTCCTCCAACTATCTTCTTCGGTCTCTCTTAATTATCTTCTCTGTTCATCCCTCAATCTATGCTTCCCCTACCATCTCTTCCTCCAACTATCTTCTTCGGTCTCTCTTAATTATCTTCTCTGTTCATCCCTCAATCTATGCTTCCCCTACCATCTCTTCCTCCAACTATCTTCTTCGGTCTCTCTTAATTGTCTTCTCTGTTCACCCCTCAATCTATTCTTCCCCTACTATCTCTTCCTCCAACTATCTTCTTCGGTCTCTCTTAATTATCTTCTCTGTTCACCCCTCAATCTATGCTTCCCCTACCATCTCTTCCTCCAACTATCTTCTTCGGTCTCTCTTAATTATCTTCTCTGTTCACCCCTCAATCTATTCTTCCCCTACCATCTCTTCCTCCAACTATCTTCTTCGGTCTCTCTTAATTATCTTCTCTGTTCATCCCTCAATCTATGCTTCCCCTACCATCTCTTCCTCCAACTATCTTCTTCGGTCTCTCTTAATTATCTTCTCTGTTCATCCCTCAATCTATGCTTCCCCTACCATCTCTTCCTCCAACTTTCTCCCCATACTCTTACTCTTCCTCCCCTTCATCCTCTTCCACTGGTTCCTCCCCCACATTTAACTGCACCTCCTCCACCACATAGGTAGCCCACGCCCCTCTCCGTGGTCTCGTTCCGCAAATGTCGTTTCTAGGAAACCAGCAACCTTGAAGAATCGGGGACGTGAGCACCACGGTGATGCAGTTGGTCTGAAGTGTGATTGCTATCGGTCAGACTCTCTCAGCCTCCTAGCCATCTCTCTCAGCCCCTGCAAGCTACCACTCTCGTAAACCGACAGTACCGCCGCTTGCTGGCATTTATTCCCACACCGTTGGGCAGGCGTGTGTGTGCAGCCTCACTCGAATAGTGACTGGGTTCGACTCCCAGGACAGAGGCCTCCACAAATGATCCGGGTGTGGTGTGGCGTGCGAGGCTGCAGTCGGTGGGGGGTGGGTGTCAATTCACTGAGGCCACCGCTACATGTTCCGCTAATATTCCTAAGAATCTTCCTAGAAAACACACTGTTTTGTGCATAAATCAGCTCGTTATCCGACCGTAGAGACGGTGCAATTGGTGGTCTTTAAGGGGGGGTGGGTGACGTTGAGCGTATTTTTGAATTTTATTTAAATGGCTTTAGTGGCCACTGCAATATGCACTTGGTGTGTGGGGTGATTCTTTTCATCAAATATCCCCAGAGGTTGAGCATTTTCCCACGCGCTGAGCCGACGTTTTTCTCACTGCTTCGACGCAATTAGGCAAGCAAGTCAGCTGATCGCAACTGTTCGAAACTGGCACAACTGGGCACACACGGTGTATTCGGAGCCAGCGCACGTGATTGAGAAAACGACTGATTCGATTGGTCGTCGTAAGCCGTGGTTGCTGGAAGTATCCCCGCTTTCTTCTTTAGTTTTTTTCTATTCATTTTCTAATACAATTTTAACAATGCGACCTTCTGCTCGAAAATTCCAGAATGTTATTCTCTGCTGGTAAATATTTTAAAAAGAATAGAATGATTTCCCGCTAATTTTGAAAGCGCACGATTTCTTTTATTCGACTTTAACAAGCCGATGTTAGTGGGCAGATAAACAAAGCCTTTGGACCAGAATTGGCGTGCGTGACCTGATTATGGCCGTCTGATGACCCGAATCAAAATTGTGGTTCAGGTTTCTATCTCACACGATTTCACTGATTCCGGAACACCCATAGCCAGCAAAGTGGGTCTTTATTTTGAAAGTTGAAGGGTCCTTGAGTTTATGCGTGTTATTTGCAGTCGCGGCACACCCGGGGCGTGTGAATAGCTGTTTTCGGCTGCTAAGTCGCCTCGAGGCCACAATTGGGTTCAAACTTTCGTGGTGTTGCGCCAACGTGCATTGCAACTTTAATTAAGGCGATGTCGTCTCCCTGTGCTCGGAATTTGTTGTGGTGTGTTTTGAAAGATTATTTCGACAATTGTTGATCATAATTATAAAACTGTGGTATAAGATAGATCCTGTTTCTATATAATAACGAAAAGGTTCCTTAACATGACGACATTCAGTTTGTCAGTCCGGGGGCGATAAATGTTAATAAACCGAATTAACAATCGGTTTCAAGTTATCAAAGGGCGCCGAGTTGGTCACTAGCAAAAGAGCAATCAATTTTGTTTTTTGCAATCATATAAAAGAGGCAATTGTTGATTTAAACAAAGAATTGCGTTCCTGGAGTATATAGTCTAAATTATAGTATGTATACCATTAAACAGATTGTAATTTCCTTTTCAAAATGGCTGTTTAATTTGAATTTCGCCCAACATGAGCCCCAACGCGTCATGGGACTTCGTTAAACGGTTGTTTTCCGTCTATGTAGAGCCTGATGACGCCGCAAAACGTTCTCCTCCAACTGGAGCTCTGTTCTGCCATGGATGAGGAGAAGCTGGTCAACGTCTGCTGGCACATCATCGACGTCTTGGTAGGTATTTATGGTCTCGATAGTCGGCCAATCGAATACCGCTAGTTAAAGACGCCTTAGCACTGTCCATTCTCAAATAAATACATTTTCTGCGGCCTCCCCACGATGGCATTTCACTTGAAGACTACTCTTAGGAATGGTAGTAGTGTGCCGGTGATACTTCTACTACTTTTACTGCTGATAATACTACTGCTAGCTTACAGACACTACGACTACTGTTGCCGCTATTGCTACTACTACTACTGCTTGTACTACTGATAATACAACTGCTAGCTTGCAGACACTACGACTACTGCTGCTGCGGCCGCTACTGCTACTACTACTACTGCTTGTACTACTGATAATACAACTGCTAGCTTGCAGACACTACGACTACTGCTGCTGCGGCCGCTAATGCTACTACTACTGCTTGTACTACTGATAATACTACTGCTAGCTGGAAACGCGCGGTCCTCGTGGCCTGTGTGTACTGATGTTACTCACCGTGACGCGTTAGAAGGGGCAACACCCAACCAACCCTAAGACAAAACAATGAATGGCCAATATGGGGATTTGGACACCGGTTGTCATTATGGGTTATCGTTTACAAATCGCTTTGAAATTAGCAGGGGACTTTGGGTGAATGACAGCTTCCTCGCAAAACAACGAGATTTGGCATATATTGGCCTATAAGTAAGGAGATTAACGTCTCCTTCTTCAGAACGCCTGGCCAATAAATGCCCCTTGCCTTTGCAGACCCCGGAAGTGCTCAAATCGGATGGTTTCGTCGACATGGGACGCGATTCGGTGCTGCAAATCATGGGCCGCAGGACTCTCTACTGCGAGGAGTGGGAGGTATTTGAGGCCCTGCACCGCTGGTCTACGGCCGAATGCCGACGTCGACGTCTACGGCGAGGACGACCAGAAGACGACGGCGACAAAGAATCGCCATTAAAATGCGCCGTTGCGTTGGTGATGGCGGACTTCCTTCACCTCGTCAGATTCACCGCCATGTCCCTCGAAGACTTCATCATCCACGTTTCCAAGACGGAGGTTCTCAGTCTTGAAGAGGTGACCATTTTATTCGTCTTCATTTGAGGGAGGCTTGTTTTTTCCTAGCATCAGTTTGGAGAATGAGATTCGCTTGTTCGTAACCGGCCAGGGGATTAGCAGCACGCTTTTCGATTAGGGGTAGAGTTTTACACTCTGTCGGTTGCTCTGTTAATATCTTTGGCTCGTCAGAGGAAGGTTGGGCCACAAACCTCCAGAGGTTCCTCTGAGGAATTCTTTGGTAGAATCACGAAGACTCCCTCGAGGCGTGTAGTAGCCATGTAGAGGTGTTGTGAACTTTTTTGGCAGAATCGCTGCGTAACTTTGGTTCAGTGGCCGTCAATATTTTCTCTCCGTCGAAGCGGCCATGTGACCTTGAAGTGGTTTTGTTCAGTTAACGTCCATGTTGCCTCCAAGCCGAAGCGGTCGTGTGACCTTGAAGTGATTTGGTTCAGTGGCCGTCCATGTTGCCTCCAAGCCGAAGCGGTCGTGTGACCTTGACGTGGTTTTGTTCAGTGGCCGTCTATGTTGCCTCCAAGCCGAAGCGGTCGTGTGACCTTGAAGTGATTTGGTTCAGTGGCCGTCCATGTTGCCTCCAAGCCGAAGCGGTCGTGTGACCTTGAAGTGATTTGGTTCAGTGGCCGTCAATATTTCCTCTCCGTCGAAGCGGCCACGTGACCTTGAAGTGGTTTTGTTCAGTGGCCGTCCATGTTGCCTCCAAGCCGAAGCGGTCGTGTGACCTTGAAGTGATTTGGTTCAGTGGCCGTCCATGTTGCCTCCAAGCCGAAGCGGTCGTGTGACCTTGAAGTGATTTGGTTCAGTGGCCGTCCATGTTGCCTCCAAGCCGAAGCGGTCGTGTGACCTTGAAGTGATTTGGTTCAGTGGCCGTCCATGTTGCCTCCAAGCCGAAGCGGTCGTGTGACCTTGAAGTGATTTGGTTCAGTGGCCGTCAATATTTCCTCTCCGTCGAAGCGGCCACGTGACCTTGAAGTGGTTTTGTTCAGTGGCCGTCTATGTTGCCTCCAAGCGGAAGCGGTCGTGTGACCTTGACGTGGTTTTGTTCAGTTAACGTCCATTTTGCCTCCAAGCCGAAGCGGTCGTGTGACCTTGAAGTGATTTGGTTCAGTGGCCGTCAATATTTCCTCTCCGTCGAAGCGGCCATGTGACCTTGAAGTGGTTTTGTTCAGTTAACGTCCATGTTGCCTCCAAGCCGAAGCGGTCGTGTGACCTTGAAGTGATTTGGTTCAGTGGCCGTCAATATTTCCTCTCCGTCGAAGCGGCCACGTGACCTTGAAGTTGTTTTGTTCAGTGGCCGTCCATGTTGCCTCCAAGCGGAAGCGGTCGTGTGACCTTGACGTGGTTTTGTTCAGTTAACGTCCATTTTGCCTCCAAGCCGAAGCGGTCGTGTGACCTTGAAGTGATTTGGTTCAGTGGCCGTCAATATTTCCTCTCCGTCGAAGCGGTCGTGTGACCTTGAAGTGATTTGGTTCAGTGGCCGTCCATGTTGCCTCCAAGCCGAAGCGGTCGTGTGACCTTGAGGTGATTCGGGTTCTGTGACCTTCAATTTTGCCTCCCCATCGAAGCATCGTAGTATCTGTCTTCGATTATCCTAAGGCCTGTTTTTCGACGTAGTGGCCATTTAAGAGTCTCCATTGAAACGTTGACGACCAGCTCAAACAGTGGTACATTCCTTCTTCAAGACATTAGCAGGGATTCTGGCGGTTGAAGGAACACGCGCATTTCAAACAAGGCGATATTTCCTCTATTCCTGTTGGAAATTCGTTGAGCGGATCGCGAAACGAAGGTGACGAACACACCAACGAGATGACATTATTGTTTACTGTATTGTCGTTAAAGAGAATTGAAGTCGTCGGAACCCGTTTTTCCACTACGCCTTACCACGGTTTCACGATTAATTGTGTGGAGGATTCTGATTTGTTTATATTCCTATTTGCCTCAGGATAACCATTGAGAGACGTGACCCCACAATTGAATGATCTTGAGTTTAGAGCTGGTTTTTTACAGGGCGATGAATTCGCTTTTTGGCTGTCGCGGTTAATGGCATTTGCAAGAGCAGTGTCGGAAATGAGATTTAAGATGCCGTAATCCCGTCGGTGAAACAACCTCTGGTGGTGGTGGTTGTGATGGACGGATTCACCTTTAAGAAGCCACCTTTCTTTTCAGCAACATCGTATCCTGGCCGAAATCGCGACTAAACTGTTCTCGCAGCGAGGCAACGACGCGTCCTTGGGGGAGGTTGGCGACCGCAAATTTCTCAAGACCACGGGAGAGGAGGACGAGATGTTCAGACGAAGAAGCGGTCCCATGGCCTGTCGATGCTCGCGATTCCCGACCGTGAAAATCCCCGCATCGAAGGAAATGTACTGGTCGGACACCGAAATGGTGGTCTTTCAGGTGAGTCGCCCCCATTCGACAAAAAAGGATATCTCGTTGAAAGCTTAATGGAGTTCAATGACTGCGCTTTTGCGTAGAATTAATGATATCAAAAGAATCACTGATTGTAAAAGTCAAGACAATTTTTTTCAGATCACTCAGAATTGAGGTTATCATCCCCTTAATAACAATTCTGATCACAGAGCCAGTAAGATGACGGACGTTTTCTGGATAAAATAATTTTTACAGCCTCATTTATTGACGAGGACCAATAGCAGAATGTGTGGGCGTTTATGTTAACCAATGGGTGACCTTCCAGACATGCTTGCTTCTCTTGTGCAGATTTTGGAAATCAAACGGCAGGCAGTAGACCAATAAGAGTCTATCCGGCTGTAGCACAGTGGCCAATGAAATGCGGGCGTCACACGAATAGAACTTCAGTCCTTCCAGAGTCTTCTTTATTTGACTGACTCTGAGCTGCTAGGTTTTTTAGTCGGAAATGTTAAAAATCAGTTTATCCAAATGTTTTCGCAGGTATCGAAGCCCGTATTTTTCATTGGTCTCGGACTCTGTGGCCCCGTGAACCACGAGACGCAGATGAAGGTCAAGATCGAGCTGAAGCAGTGTACTCTGAGCAAAATTGATTCCATTGGCCAACTGCCGTCCGCCACCTCTAGGAGCACCGGCGTCTCCACGATCGTGAGCAGGAACCACCGACAGAGTCAATCCTCTTCCAGGCATGTGGCCACCCAGTTCTACTTTGGTGCTAGAAACGATTCGAGCTGGCGTACCAGGTGAGATAGCATCCGCACTCTATTCGTCACCACCAATAAATAAGCCGGGAGCAGCGGTGACTTGGAAACCAGCTGGCTATTTTCTGGTTAGACTGTATGATAAGTTGTGTGTGTGCGTGTAATCTGACCCGGTGTGTGCTAGGCTAACCAATAGGAATTAATTAGCGACACTCGTCTAACTCTGTGAAGCGTGCTGCCTTATAACCGTATCACCCATCAAGAGGGCCAATATTTCCGACAAATCACTTATACTTATTAACATATGAGTAGTAATATGCAAATGGTGGGATTTCTTTCCCGTTCTTAGTTGTTCGCAAGCAAACGTCGAGAAAAGCGGATATAGTATTTTGATAAATATATACTTTCTACTCAAATAGTGCAAGTAACCTTCTTTTTTCGTTTAGACTGGGGCACCTGGCATCAGAGGGCGGTAACTCGAGATTTGCGCCCACTGAACCACGCACCTACTTCCATTCCGTCAAGGCCCGAAACGGTGTCTTGGCAGCCACTGAGGCCACTTTGACGTATTCCAGCCACTCAAATCACATCTCCGAGGCTCGACTTTCAAGACCTGTCAAGGTATATTTTAGAATATCGTCAATGTATCATACCTTAATAATAATGGTATTGAACGGATTACAGATCATTTCCCATCTGACTTATCTCGGCGCAGTTCATAGAGCTGTACTTTCTCCTTTGCTTGACCGTTCGGCAGGACAATTGGACAAATCGACCAGCGCATATTCTGGCAGTGGTATTCCTTGTACGTCGTCTCTCGGACGAGAGGCGGTCGAAACGTGGTAGCGGTGTCTCCCAGACCAACGAGGTCGTCTGCGAATTCCATACGCTCACTTGGACACCGTTGTAGTCAGACAGAGGGGATCACAGAATGGACTCCACGATACATTTTTTAATTGCGTCCTCTACTTTAGCTGTTCCCCGGGAGGCACTACGTGGTGCTGGCTAGACCCGAGGATGGACGCAGCACGCGATGCTACGTTGGCGGAGGCAGCAATGCCCGCACCGACGTCCAGGTCCACACCGCCATCTCATCCTTCACCTCCTCCTCCTCTCCAGCGTCGCCTTCCAGCAGTGTTAAATTGAGCTTCGCCTTCTCCGACAAGCTGAGCGCCTTTGTCGCCGAAGCCTTCCACATCCCCGAATTGCTCTTTTTCCCCACATCATGATGATCCAGAGATTCGCTTTCTTTTTGTCATATTTTTAACGCTTTTTTTAATCAAACAGTCACCATGTTGTTCTTAACTGGCCCCAAAAATGAGACACGTCCATCAGTCGTTGGTAATTGGGGAGGGGGGGAGCAGTTGATTGGAAAAATATTGGTTGATTTAGTCTGGGATTCTCGAAGGTGTCTAGTGATGCAGTCACAGATCGTCAGGTATCGTCCTCTCGAAGGCTGGGCCAGATGAAATTCCAAAGATACCAGAAATCATCCAGCGATGGCAGAAATCGAAATTTACCAACCAACCGGAGTTCCACGCGCTGGGGACATCGCTAGCTGTCCTCTCCATACGCTTGTTCCTCCCCCGCTTCATCCTCCTCTACGTACTCCGACTCCACTTCCTCCTCCTTCGCTTCCCAATCTTCCAATTCCTTCACCACCGCTTCCTCTGAATACGCTTCTTCCTGCAACGCTGCTTTCTACTTCGCTTCCTTCTCAACCGCTTCTTTCTCCTTCGCTTCCTCCGCTTTCCCATCCTTCAATTTCTCCTCCTCCGCTTCAGCCTCTTTCGCCATCTCTCATCCCTCAATTTATTCTTCCCCTACAATCTCTTCCTCCAACTATCTTCCTCGGCCTCTCTTAATTATCTTCTCTGTTCATCCCTCAATCTATTCTTCCCCTACCATCTCTTCCCCCAACTTTCTCCCCACACTCTTCCTTCTCAACCGCTTCCTCCTCCTCCGCTTTCCCATCTTCCAATTTCTCCTCCTCCGCTTCAGCCTCTTCCGCCATCTCTTTCTCCGCTTCACTCTCCTCCGATTCAGCCTCTTCCGCCATCTCTCATCCCTCAATTTATTCTTCCCCTACAATCTCTTCCTCCAACTATCTTTCTCGGCCTCTCTTAATTATCTTCTCTGTTTATCCCTCAATATATTCCTCCCTTACAATCTCTTCTTCCAACTATCTTCCTCGGTCTCTCTTAATTATCTTCTCTGTTCGTCCCTCAATCTATTCTTCCCGTACCATCTCTTCCCCCAACTTTCTCCCCATGCTCTTCCTTCTCAACCGCTTCCTCCTCCTCCGATTCAGCCTCTTCCGCTTCCCTTCCCCACATCCAACTGCGCCTCCTCCACCACACGAGTAGCCCACGCCCCTCTCCGTTGTCTCGTTCCGCAAATTTCGTTTCTGGGAAACCAGCAACCTTGAAGAATCGGGGACGTGAGCGCCAAGGCGATACAGTTGGTCTGAAGTGCGATTGCTATGGGTCAGATTCTCTCAGCCCCTGCCAGCTGCCACTCTCGTAAACCGACAGTACCGCCGTTTGCTGGAATTTATTCCCACATCGTGGGGAAGGCGTGTGTGTGCAGCCTCACTCGAATGGTGACTGGGTTCGACTCCCATGACAGAGGCCTCCACAAATGATCCGGATGTGGTGGCGTGCGAGGCTGCAGTCATCCGGCGAACGGTTAGAGGCGGGGTGTGTAGAAGTTACTGACACTCGTCGACCTAACCATCACATTGGAAAACGTCAAAATCCAACTCCCTCGAATTGTGACGCCAGAAAACATCCGGCGCTTTGGCGAAGCGCAGATCAAGAAATCAATCGCTAGCCAGATGGAGTCAGCTCTCCTCCTTCAATGGGAGGGCGTCTTAGAGATGGGCCTCTCCCTTAAGAGATCCTTGTTCGCTTTATTGGGTCCCACAGAGACAACTGCGTTTCCCGATGCGTCTAAGGGGCACATGACTACTGCCGCTCCGTTTGATCCCCGCCTCACGTATCGAACTAGGCCAAGTGTTCTCCAAGAAAGACCTCTGAGAGACCAGACGGTCGCAGTGGACCCCAACAAAATTGGCCACGACCAGCAGTACGGCCCTGCGAAGCCTGAACCCATACCGTGTGAGTTTTCCCGTTCTCTTATACCTGTTTATCATTTAGGTCCTAGACTAACAGATCCAATGGTTATACAAATTGGGATGGTTAAGGCATTTTTCGACGGAGTCCAAGTCGAAAGCTCTGGTAAGGAGCTTGAGGAAGCATCCACCTTAACAGGTCAAGTGCATTCCGAGACAGGGTCCGGGGAACCCATTGACATGTGCCGACGTCAGGGCCGTTGGTCTCAAGAAGTCCACCAAGGCTGTACCAACCATCGTGCACGCCAAAAACGGACACCGCAGTTTCGTAAGAACGCACGAAACATCCCGGTATTGTATAGTAACAAGTGGTTCCGCCCGGAACGTGGAAGATCCGGGTACAAATCCCGGCCCCCGAAGACTAGCGCATCTCAGGTCGCCCTTTGGGAGACGGATAAGAATACCATTGCCATAAATAATTAAGCAATCAAATCGAAAAATTTTGTGTATACAGATTATCAATGCTTTCCACTACATGACCAGCGAACCTCTAGGCTGAAGCCTCGGGAGATGAGGATACCCTCTACGAGGATTGCCCCGGAGAAGAGGAGGGGGGTCTTGTGTAGAAGTAAAAGATCATATTTAATTCTAGCTAACGTTTTAAGTAAGCTTTTACATACTTTCAAATAGCTTTCGTAGTTCTCATCTCGATGAAGAGTTTTGTTTTAATAGAACCATGCTGAATCGCAGACTTTTTTGGATCGTCGTTCACGCTATCGTGAGCTTTGCTACTCCGTGTCAACTCTCTTTTATAGTGAGGAAAATGGTGAAGCTAAAATCAATAAAGACAAATTTTCAATAAAAAAAACGTAATTTTCTTGGTAACATGATAAAGTGGTGCTTTTTCAGGGGATTAAACCGCAATCCTTTGCTGCTTTTATCTCACAGAGCAGGCAAAAGAACAATTCAATCTTCGAATTTCAGTCGATTTTCAATACGGCAAGGTCGTTTTCAAATCAGCATCCACTTATCGATACAGTACACCCCCCCCAACAAAAAGGGAATTCGAAAGAAACTTCATAAATTATGGATAAATTAGATATCACAGAGTGCCTTTCGCAGACGACGACGACGACCATCCATCACGGGCCGACGTCATAATCACCGCCACCATCCTCCTCCTCCTCCTCATCGTCTTTTTGCAGTAGAATGCCCAACTTGACTTTGTCTGGCACCTGGTTGACGACAAAGTGACCCTCGTAGTCAACCGAGGCAAAGATCCACGGATCCACGGGACTCCAGTCCACCGCGTACACGCTCTCCTCGTGCTGCAGATCCGACTTTGCCAAGAGGCCGTCCGCGAGGCTGCAAGAAAGAGGGAGGTCGTTATTTGGGTGTATGGAGTGCAAGGATATGCTTACCCATCGAAGGGCAGTGTAGAGGAGGAGGGGGGTGGCGTGGGACCACAATTTGCGTCCGAGGAAAGACTCGTCAGGCCGTAGAGGCACACGGACGAGTCACTGCCAGCCGAAATGAGCAGCTGATCGCGTGTTGGGTGGAAGCGCACCGACCACACCTAATTAAAAAAAACACATAAACAAGCTCTACTTATTACAAATTAAGTAGACGTTATATTTCCCAACTAGTTGCGATGCCTACCCAGTGGGAGTGATGTGAGAGGGTGGCGGCGGGTTGGGGGCCGCTGCGAAAGGCGAAGTCGGGGGCGCCCTTTTCGAACGACGAGGACTTTCCACACTGTCGGAGGTCCCAGACACTCACGCAGCCGTCGTCGCCGGCCGTCGCGAGCATGTGATCACGGTTGGGGTTAAAGTCGAGGTCACGCACACACGGCCAATGAATGTGCTCCAAGCTGAAGCAGGGTCTAAAAAATGGTGAATTCGTTTGGCACCTGGCAGGTTTGGTGATGGAGGTTGTTAGAGGGAGGAGAGGGTAAGCGGAATCTCGGCACTACGCGTCGCAGATACACGAACGTTGGTGTCTCGACGAATCTATCTAAAGCGGGCCGGTGTGACCAGTTCTCCAACAACGAAATCCGACGTCCATGTAAAGCTTGGTGGAAGGCTTGGACCTGCGGCGCTGAACCGCAATCTACTTCTTCGATCGCCCGGCATAAGCGGCAACCGGAATTCGCTGCAACCAGTCAAGAAGGTGTTAAGAACGAAAATCTAGGGGAAAGGAGACACCACAGAAGAAAAGTGGGGGGGGGAGACGGAGACGACGACGCACTGCATAGACCGGATATCGACTCCCAGGACTCCAGAATCGTAAGCCACCGCCACTGTGGAGGCATTCATGTGAGGGGACCACCTGATGGCATTCGTCTGGGCCGAAAGACCGTTTTTTCCAGTCGAAACCGTCTTCTCTGCGCTGTTTGCGAAGGAGGGGAGCTGTCGGAGTTGGGAAAAACTGGCGATGGCGTATTCTCCAGCTTCGCCGCCCTTGAGAATCGCCAGATAACTCGACTTTGGTGAGACACCGCGGGCCGAAGATGCCCCTCCAGTTGTGGAAGCACTGGAAAAGAGTAAAATCTAGCTACTGAATTGGAACACGAGTAGGCTGCCGTAATGGATAATTATCATTTGAAATCGCACTCACTATTTGCTGCCGGGAAAAGGAGGTCCCACAATGCACGCGAGATCGGAGCAGGTCTCTGTTGGAAAGGCGGTGACTCTGGATATTTAAAAAGAAAACATTTTCTCTGTCAAATGGCGCCTTTTAGGCCACGTCAGTGCCTGCACGGGGCCGTTAACGAAAGTGGACGTTAACGAAAGGGGACGGATTACGCCGCCACATGTACACTACTACTACTGCTATTGTCATGAGTAGTCTTTATGGAAACGCAGTCGACTCCTGTGACCGCTCAAATTAGATTTTTTTAGAGCAGCGGATGAAGAATATCGTGCGTGTCACCAAAAATGTTGTTGCCAACGCGGATACTTCTTGATTTCATATAATACCGGTTCTGGAAAAAAAAAATCCACACGGGATACCCCAGATTAGTCAGTTTACTCAAAGGAATGAAATTGCTAGATTCTTGCATAGAAAATAGAAATCGTGTTTCTTTATTCCACGTATTCTGTTAACATATCGAACATTTTAGAGCATATTTTTAAAAAATAAATGTTATTAACCCATGGCGTATGAGTGGATTGATTGTGGCTGATGGCAAAATAAATGTTATTTTTTCTGATAGGCCGTACTATGGGATGACGTAAGCATGAAAAATCTGTGCTAGCGCGGCACAAGGTAACTTAACAGACGGGGTTTATTCTGCTTCGCAAATAAGAAAAAAACAAATAAACGCTTAACTGCTTAACAACTGCGAAGTCATCAAAGGGAAGACTAGCCACGAACTCAAGCTGTTCCACAGACTCGACCGGCTGATCGGCGAAATCCAGCTCGAAGTCCTTCTCGTCGTCGTCGTCGTCTGGGCCATCGGAGGGCGGCGGTAATCGCCATATCCGCGCACCCCCAGACACCTCAGTCCTGTTATCTGAAACTGGGCCACAGAAGAACCCCAAGAAGAAGAAGCTTTTGACGAGAACTTGGCACCCTCGTATCACTGTGCTCATTGGTCAGAGGAGCACAAACAACTTTTCAATCAATCTGGGTACAAGATAATGCAGCAGGCGGTTTAAGGTGGTGCCTGACGTTGGAATCCAAACCCAGCTTCTATCTCACCAACAGAGCCCGGATGCTAACCGCTACACCATCTTTGGTGAGACCATCTCCTGCGAGAGGATGAACCGACTTGAGCGGAGAGGATTGGATTGGAGCCACAGGTCGCGGGTGATCAGCTGTTGTAAGGACCCTCGGCCTTTTCGTCCAAATCTCCACTCGTATCCCAACTGATGGATCTGCCATTATTGCATAACTTCGCGTACCCCCTTCAACGAACCCTCTTAACGATACGCAAATTCTGCTTCACTATAACAAACCTTCTTGTGGTCGCAACAGTGGCGACGGGACTCACCAGACGAGTAGACAGAGATAAAGTTAAGTGGAGCCGACGCAATGGCCGCCAAACCCACAACTTCGCCGTCGGGATGGACGAAGGCACGACTTTTCATGGAGAACCCCTGACAGTCTTCTCTTTCCACCACAGTCACCATGTGTACCTAAAATGGCAAACATGGTGGCGTGGAGGTTGAGACTATCACAGACAATGCACTAGGACGTAGCCGGGATCTGCAAGTTCTGGGTTTAAGTTACGAAACGGAAAAGTGGCTGGCTATTATTTCAGCGCACTTAATAAAAGTCCAGCGTCTGCGGGGAATATCGTTATAGTCCACGTGGAGACATAAATTGTCAAATAAAGCTTCTTTAAATAGAAAAAGTGATTAGTACGTACCTGACTTCCAGTTGGTTTCACTGAATTACAGCCGACAAGAAACCGTGTACATTCCAATTGGTCCCCAGTCAGACCGTTTTCTGGATCGTATAATCCAATAAGGTAACGAGCCTGGTCCTGAGAGCAAAATAATTGGGTTTAAAACGAGCATACGGAAAGAAAAAAAACACAACATACAGAAAGAGTTAAACCCTGAGCCATCTCCTGAAGCGAATAAACCATTGTCACTAAAATGAAAGGGCAGTTTATAAATCGATCAATGTGCAAAGATTAATATTATTTATATGTTGACAGATATTGTACATATAAATAGGTTATTGTGTAGAGCGCCAGTCTCCCCTTTGGGGGATTCTAACCAGATAAAAAGTAGTCCTTTGTTGTAAATGTAAGTGCAGAAAATAGCTATAAACTGCATTTTTTCGACCATCGGAAATAATAATACTAATAATATGGCACGTCGAGTGTAGAGTGCGTAATTTAAAAAAAAATATCATTTTAACTATGCTTAATTGCTTGTGTAGTAACACATGTAGCATTTAATCCAAAACTGACGGGCTACGGCATCTAGGCATCGATACCAATTGATAATAACATATCTTAATGCTATCACTAGGGCAAATGACTGTTTGGAATATTTTTTAGAGCTGGGATCCGGAAAATGTTTAGGATGCTTTTTGATGACCATTTATAAACTCATGACCGGAATGTGTTATTCGATTTACCAATCGATTGTGTATGCCGCGTTGCCCAGCGTTCGAAATACTGTCTGAAATATGTGATATAATCTTAGGTCTTTTCTCAGAATTTTACGGTTTCTACAGACGAAGGTAGGAGGTAAACAATATTTAGAGCTCTATCCAGATCGTAAAATTTTGCAAGACCTTTTCCATATATTATAGGTACATGAGACGCCGCCGTTTGTAAAATAGTTCCTACCAAACCCTGGGAAATTTCTACCCTTTCTAGATTCATAATACGTTCACTGGAAGAGCGTATCAGTAAAGACATTAACCATACATTCCCGCGACCTTTATAAAGCGATTACGATTATTATTAATTTAATTGGTCACTCAATGCGATTGAGCGGCTGATATTTGCGCTACCAATAAACACAGAGTATACTGTTCTCTAATAGCCTTGATACATTTTCTATTAAACCGTCGTGATGGTAGGTGGAGTTTGCTTATTCAACGTGCGACACTTATTATGTTATCCAATTTAATAGTATCAAATTGCATTGCGCAAATCATTACACGATTAGCTTATTATTTTGATTGTACGATTTTAAAGTCTATATTGACACAACAAATTACGGGTGATTGTGGTTTCGTATCAGGATTTTTTTTAAAAAAATGCATCATCCGTGGTTTATGAAGTCGTTTTCATTAACTGGGGTAATTATCTATTATTAATTATGGATCCGTTGCACGTTGATTGCCACTCGCGACTGGCTGATTGCAGCTTGTATATTGCTCGTTTCGTATTCTTCGCTTTGAGATAATGATGACTGCATTGCAGTACGATCTATCAACGGCAGAATTGATTATTTTTTACCCTATACTGCTAACTTGGAATCTTCCATTGTCCACTAATGTTTTTGTACCTTTGTCTTTTTCTATCGCCGAAAACGAATGTTTCCTTTATTCTAGTCGGACGACACATTAACCAAACTTCAGCAGTATAAGGAGAAGACCAAGACAGACGGTGAAACATTGGTAAGAGATGTCTTTCCGAAACGCGTTTTTGAAATGGAGAAACTTCTTGAGAGCAAACTGTTCACAGTCCGTAAGTTGTTGACTCGCTTTTAATGTTGTTATCTCTTTGTGTCATTCACAAGCACCAACACGCTCGGATATCGCGTGTTTGTGGATTTATATAATGTATGGAATCAATTTCTGTCGGCAGACATGTGTTATCGCGAAACGATTGACAGACGTTCTTCGGTGGGAGAATTGTTTTATTAAATGTTTGCGCGCTTTGGAAAAGGTGTCTGCGGAGAGTTTCTACGACTCTTTTGAGCGTAAATGAACTTTCGCTTGATCGATGACACAAGTGTTAGCTATAAATAGTTCCCAGTGGGGCCCTATCTGAAAAGGCACCACTGCAACTGATCTGAGAGTTGTGGGACCCGGATCTCTGTTTTTTTTCTTAATTCGTCAATTATTAGATGAAATCCATTTGGCGTCATGTGACCAAATTTAAAGATTTGCTCTAGTTGACGTCTCTAGCCTGTGTTTAGCACCTTTTTCCATAAATTTTCACTTATTTTGTTTATTTCTTTATCAAGATTCTCCTGTAATAACCCCAGTTCAACTTAGGACGACTGGTCACTCACCCAATGTCAGAGTTTTGTTATTGGAATTGTGTTTTAAGGGGACTCGCCGTTATTGATTCGTGTTCACCGTGTGTGTCCCAGCGCTTATATTGAGTTCAACAGTAACGACAAATCTCTCAACCGTCTAGGCCAGGTTTTCATATTCTCGTCGACTAGTTATGTTGGTATTTTTGAAAAATGAAGATTTTATTTTTTTCGTATAAGAATAATTACTGTCCTTTTGGCCTTATTGGAAGATTAATTATGATGGATTCTCTTCTCGCAAAGTTATTTCAAACGCTGGGCTCATTCCGCTATTTCTTCTCTGCACCGGCTGCTTCATTAATGTCGCCTCCCATGCGCCACGATCAGAGACTAGGTGGGCACAAATGGTGTCCTCACTCCAACTGCGAACTCCGTTTATGCCATAAACTTTATGGGCTGCTTGCCCAAAATGCGTTCATCCTTTCGCCTCCGCACCAGAACCTGTCCGCGTAGCACGTGGCAGCCGACGAGCGCTTCTCCGTGTTTGCACAACGGCGCCAGTTGGGGGCTGTTGAGGTCACCCCAGTCGGCTTTAGAGATTCCTCGTAGGCACCAGTAATCGAATACTTCACTTCTCTTCTAATCTCCTTGCACATGGGGCCAGTTTTCGCCAACCTTTATCCGCAGGTGCGGATTTGTTGGAACGTCTTCGTGTAGTTCGTCTACTTCCTCCTTCGCTTGGCCGTTGGGCTTCTGCGACAATCTCTCTCTCTCTGACTAGTGGGTCCCCTGGCTTCTTTTGCAGCAGAAGGGACTCTTTTCTTGCCCTATCGGTTTATTTATTCTCTCTCTCTCTCTCTTTTGCGTGTGTGTCAGCCTCTCCAAGCATCTTCAAGAAGATAAATCTGCCCCTACCGCCAGCCGCTGGTCTCGGAAACGGCAGCATCGCCGCAGCATCTCTCATGGAAACCAGTCAGCCCGATGGCGACAGACCGGCGGCGATGGCGAACGTGACCAGATACCGTGGCGGTTGTCCGGTCTACCACTTCCCGGGCGGTTCGGTGCCCCACAACGACTACATCAAGGACATGGTGGAGGTCAGTTGTGCGGGAGGCCAAATGGATATTGGAGACGTTCTTGCACTGTAATGCACTCACCTCCTCCTCCTACTCCTCCTCCTTTAGGCGACCAAACCACACCTGACTCAGCTGATGGTCGAGGCCCAGCTGGTGCGTCTCTGGATTCAGTTCAACGTGCCGCGCATCGAAGACGGCAACAACTTTGGTGTCGGCATCCAGGAAGAGGTACTTTCAGAGGCATCGGGCATCGAACGAGACGCCCTCACATTCTTGGACCAATTCACCAGGTATCTCTTCACGCCCCCCCCCTTATCCACCCTGCCTTTCTCCAACAGGCCCCATTCCTCAATCGCCCCCTCCCCATATCCCTCTCTACCCTTCCTCTTCACGCCCCCTCTGTGTGGCCTCTTCATGCCTCAACCCTCCATACCCTCGGGTATCTCACGCTCCACGGCCTTCTCTTCCAGGTACTACGCATCTCGAGGCAAGGTTGTGGGGAAAATCGCCAAGTACCCGCACATCGACGACTATCGCGAGTGCATTCGGGACATGGACGAGAAGCAGGCCATCTCTCTGCGCTATGTCATCATGGAGATTCGCAATCACTACGTGAGTAGTCTAGGAGTTGTCTTGTCTTGTCTTTCTACGTCGTGTATGCCTTAAATGGTGGTTTTTTTTGTTTTCAGGCCGTTCTTCATGACCTCATTGTGAAAAATATTGATCGTATCAAGGTGCCCCGTTCGAATAACACCATGTCGATGTATTAGTTACACGGCCGACATCGCGCGCCATCTACGACCACCTCCGTAAAGAACCTCCCAGACTACCCCTCCTTATCCCCATTGCCGAATTAATGGATCAATTTGTATATCAAGCCCCCTACCGTCCCGAAAGAAGACAAATCAGTTTAATGCATAGCCCTCGTCCAATAAATCGTGTTTTGTCGTGCAATGAGACGTCTGCTGTCGTGTAGTGAGTATCGTTTTTGGAAGGACGAGAGGTGATCAGCCAATCGCAGTGCCATCAAATGAGCGAGACGAGGACTCGTCTAAGCAGCCAATCGCGTGATCAGTTGGTCCTCGATGAGTTGGGATAGTGGGCATGGCTATCTGTCCAGTTTTGGGCTTCACTAGAAACGAAGCACTCGGGGACGCTTTCGTGCGTTGAAAGTCCTCGTGACCGTTGTTAAAAAACCGCTCCAACCTTGCTCAAATTCCGTGATCGGACGAGAATCTTCGCTGCTTATCCGTGGCGCGCAGTCCCTCCTGCTTATGATCGATTAACTGACACAATTGCCAGGAATTAAAAGAACCCCACCCTCGGTGATCATCCAGGCCCCGAAGATTTAAAAAAAATATTTTCCTTTCTGCTATTGATCTTCGCCTCTGTCTGACTTTTCGTTTCAACCGAGAGTGACTTCCAGCGCCGGGTAGCCGCTTATGTAGTTGTTAGCACCCTCGCTTCGTTGGTGAAAGACCCGGGTTCGACTCCCGGTGGGGCCTCCACCTCGGGTGAAACCTGCCAACATATTCCCGAGAAACGTCGTGGCAAACCCTCCATGAGGTTGACGCACATGCAGCTACTATGAGCCGAATAGTAGCATGTTGAGTGCCAGGTGAACCCTTTAGTATGACAGACCCCACGACAAACAGAGGTGATATTCCTCGCAGACGCACCAAAAGAGCTGTGTTCAACGCCTCGCGAATCCTACGCTATGAATACAGGATTGAGGCCAGGCATATCCAATAGAAATCACTGAATAGAATATGCCCATGCAAACCTGATGGGCTTCTAATGCGCAGTTATACCAATGAGTAATCTTACAAATGGCAGGACAATTTCGGCGTTTTCTTTGGCTGGATTTTGTTTATTTTATTATTTATTCGTTCCGTGTTTTAGTCTTTGACCGGAGGACACGCCAAAATTATCGAATATGTGCAAATATGTTTTAACCAGCGTTTTGTGGTTCCACAAGAAAACTCTCCTTTTGTTTCCCCGTCCAATTTGCCTACTTACCTTACTGTCCAAAACATCTGTATAAATAACCAATCACACTCGTTAATAGACCAGGCTGTTCAAGTCAACCGTCTCGACCTAATCTGTCTTCTCGAAGTCTTCCCGTTCGGTGTGATTCAAGACTCCGATTTCGGCTCTTTTAAATTGTGGAATTCCAGAAGGGTCTGTTGTGCTTTTGAAGGATCTAGTGGTGTACGCCATAGAGGTTTGGAACTGAGGTCCAAAAATGTCAGCATTAAAATTCACGACAGAAATGATGATTGTTAAAATTGCACGGACCAATTGGAGGAGGGTTGCAAAAGCAGAGTTGGTCTCGATAGATTGAGACAACGTTGATTCGTGGGATATCGTTTTATTTTTATGAAAAGAAAGGGTCCTCCTAGGGAAATAGTAGGTTTGCCTTGAATCCCCCCACTTACAAGAAATCGATAATTGCCAACGTGGTCTTTTGAAAGCGCACACAACGACGTGGAAAACACACCCGCGTGTGAATTTGTCGGCAACCCATTGGTGTGGGGAGAACTCGAAAATCCTTCGGTTATTACAAAGCTAATTTATTTTGTTTGTGATGTTTAGAGTCAGGCGGTCTGTCGATGCCGACGTTCCAGACATCTTTTATCTCTCGAGACAGTTATTTGACGACCATGACAACCTGGATACGAATATAACCATGAATATGAATACCTTAAGAGTCCATCATCAGCAAGGATTCGTCAAATTCTTTGTTTTAACCATTCCATACGATGAGGATCGCATTATTGGCTTCATTGCCTACGTGAACGAGACCGACCTCGAAATGGGAGACCATGGATTCATGATCGACCAATTTTTCATTTGTGGTGAATACCGCGGCAGACACCAAGGTCACTGTCTCATCCAGGCGGTGTGTCTTGAGGGCGTCAGACAAGGAGCGAATTACCTTAAAATCGTCTACCAAAATGGCAAAAGTCGCCATCTTATCTACCCACGCCTCGGGTTCAATGACGTCACCGTAGAGCTCCCCTTCCTCCACATATTCGACGTCTACGGACCCCAACAAATTGCGGATCGCCTCGGTTTCAACGTTTTCAAGAACCTGGATCCACCCCCTCGACCCATCTTCATCAAACCCGGAATTGAGGTATTAAAGTGTCTCACAGCCCAAGACTCACCCAGTGGCATCGGTGAAATTATCCTCTCCTTTGGCTTGCCGCGAAAATTACCCGCAAAACCTGAGGCAAAACTGATCGTCGTAATTCGCCACACCACGAAGCTCCATTCGCTCCCCGGCCTCTTTGAGATTCTGCGAGTCAAATGCGTCCTCCGGCAACTCGGTGTAAGTTTGGAGATGACGACCGACGACATATGGATGCGGATTCGGGCGTTCAAGTACGCGAACGCGGATAAAATATCGATGGCGGCCTTCGTCGATCAGGCCAGTGTCGACTGCTGGCTTGGACGCATGGTGACGTTCGGCAGCTTTGTCGGGGACATGCGTCTTATAACCAAGGAAATCATCACCCTCCGCTTGAAGGCCTGGAACCCGATGTGGGGACCCTTCCTTGGGGTCTCTTTCGAGGTTCCGGCGCTCGACCCCACGGTAAACCCGACGCCCCTGACGCGCCTCCTGAATGGGATGGATATCTACGAGGAACCCGAATGGCGCTGTGTCGTCATGTGGGCAGACGAGATGCTGAGGCGGGCCGGTTTGAATCCTATTCCGGACTTAGATACATCCCCTGAGACGTCAATTCCCACTGATTTGCGTTCGGATTGATGTTTTCTTTGTGGCCGGTTTGCTTAGGAAGAAACCATATCGACAGCAACTACAACAAGATCAACAATAACAACTGAATTAATGAGTCTGGGTGTGGAGCATGGCAAGAGAGGCCATGTCTGGGTCTTTTTGTGGAAGACAGCGAGAGAGAGATATAACGCATGTCCTTCCTTTCTCCTTTTCTTATAGATTTCTTTTTCTCCAATGTACCAATTTTGACGGTAACGCAATATCACAATCCATCGTTCTCTCTTCGGTGGGTTGTGGGTAAAATACTACTATTAGAGGATAAAGTGGCATCATTGTGGGTTTGCCACGCGGATTCCCGGGAATATTTTTGCTGGTTGCGTCCCCAGTGTCACCCGAGGTTGCCCAGCCCGGATATTCGAACCCAGGAGGCCCCTCACCAACCGAGCCAGGATGCTGACCTCTACACCATCGGGCCACCCAGGTTGCTGTGGTGGTGGTGTTGACAGGGTCGTCGTTTTTTCATGCGGCTATATTATTGACTTGCCGATCCTTTGTAAAGGTGGGAGTTGCAGCTTCTGCGTCATCTGCCAGTTTACTAGCACAAGAAGCACTTTCCTGTAGCCCTTTCCGCCCCCCATCAGGAGTCCTCCAAGTTCCCGGATGTCAGCAGGAAAAATCCCGCGGCGCTCGGCTCATTTAAGCTCCTTCTCTTGTGAAACTAAACATCGGGAGACATACGGAATGACTGAATTGCGAGATGACGCCGTTCTTGTAGGCATTGAATTTCATAACCGCGTGTAGGATCCTGTCCGGATTAGTCATCGTGAAGCTCTTTAGGCCAGCCAACATTTTGAGATACGTGAATCGAGAGGGGGTAGAAAAGTGTTGGGATACAGAGATATAACGCGTATCACCGCGAAAAGGTCAGCGGATTTGAAGATAAAGCCATCATTCAGAGCATGAGAACGAGTTCCCGTCAATCTATTTCGATTTTTCCTCAGGTCGCCGGGTTTCGATATTCTATAAAGCTCATCCAATAAAATCGGATTGAGCCGATTTACCTCAGCTGTGATTATGATCGAAATGGGTTTTATTTCTCGATACCTGCCCTGTCAGATGAGCCTTTCCTTCTTTCGCTCAATTTGTTTAAGAAATGTGGATTAAACGATCAACTTTGAGTGTACAACTAGCAAAATGGCGTTGTACGATGGTCTCCTGGATGGATGGCATTGGAAGGCCGTGTTTAGGTTCAATGTTATTCTAAGATTATCAAACTCAAATTTAAATGAAACAGGGCTACCAAACTGTGTGTAGTTCGTGAATCGTCGAGGCAACCAGCATGTGTATATGTCTCATGGAGGGGATATCTTACAATTTGAAAAAGGAAAATACCCCCATAATGTTTTGACTCGTGTGGATGTTTGCGCTTAATAAATGCAAACGATTAAATATCATAGCGCTTCCAAAGTATATGGAAAATAGTCCAGACCCGAACCACTCCATTTATACCCAACTTGAGGTCTTTTTAAAACAAGATCAAGACGAAATAGACGGCACCGTCCGGTTCGCTTCACCGACCATAAACTCGAATGAGCGAAATCGGGTGGTAATTCAATCGCGTATTAAACTGACGTTGCAATAATTGTAGCAAAAATGTTAAAATCAAAATATAGAGCGGTATATACTGCGTCGAGTAGGTAGTATATTCTACCGGCGCTATAGTTCATGGAAGCACACAGTTACCATATCTCTATGTGATAAGCAGGCTTATAGTAATAATGTTGTTATTGGCTTGATTAAAATAACTTATAACAACACATAGTCTTCACTATAAGCATCGCCAACCGCGCAAACGTTTAATCCGCTGAGCAATGGAGAAAACATATAACTGAGGGATCAGCCCGAGACTGAATAAGGGTTTCGTTTTCAGGTGATTTTGTGCCAAGTTAGATGTATAAAAATCTTGAATGATTTTAATTTAATAAACACATTTCTAAGTGTGCGTATGAAGAGAAAATACTCGTTTTTTAACAGTCCTTGTTTTACTGCTACATTTTGGGTTCTCAATTTTGATTAAAGAAGTGAAATGCACGCTACTGGCTGCATGTATAGTTTGGACACCTGGTAACTAAACTTGTTTTATTTAATAAATCCTCCCCCCAACAATCGCTCATTCTGTTTGCTCCATTCTGCCTCAGTTTCAAGGTGCACTCTCACTCCAATTTACTCCAGGTCTTCGAAGTTACGAGGACATTACTTTTGGTGATAGCGGTGTTCAACGTGAAAGTTACCACGTTTTCTCACCTACACGCCCTCTCGCACTTATACCTACCCCAAGAAAAATACACCCATCTGAGCAACAACACGACCAGGATACGTTCAAGACCCCACTCTTGGAGGGAAGAGCCAATTCCACGACAAAATTCCCCGCTCCCGACATTTATTCCACAAGCTACACGCACCAACTCCATCCAATTTCACTGTCCTATAAAACCAACCCACCCAGTTACTACCACACCAGACTACTAGGAATCTTTCCCACCACAACACCTTCAACCGCCAATCCTTCAAATGACCGACAATTTCGGCAAATGGATTTCTAACGCCCGTACCTACCTAGAATTTATCACAAAACCCTGCGACAAGCTGGCTGTCCGCGCACTCCTGGCCCCTGAAATGGCCTACCACGTAGGCGGCCTTGCCCCCTCGCGCTATACTCGCAATATTTGGAAGCTCTAGAACAGCTGTTTCAGTTCGGGCATCCGTAGACCATAAACTAATGAAAGTCAAAGATATCGAAGGGCGTCGCTTTCTACGTCAATCAACTCACAATCTATAATGGAAGTTACGTTGTGTGGCAATTGGACGCTCGCTTGTACAACAAGTAGAAAAGGTTCGTTCCAACGCGCTGGTTTTATGCAGATTAAGTAGTAGGCTATGAAATGTTTTGTGCTTCCCCCCCCAAAAAACATGTATGGTTGTCAACTATAGTGCAATACTCCTCTTATATTGATTTTATACTTATTTTTGCAATAAATAGTTTCTTCGAACCCACCTGAGGTCCCCACCTCTCTGCCTGTCCGTGGCCCAATCATCTCGATCCAAAGTGTCTCCATTTTCGAGTACGTTTCTACTCTAGTTTCTTTGCGTCGTTAATCTGAGAAGGGTTTTATGCCACCTTTTGTTCAATTTCAGGTGCACCTCCATCTCGTACAACAGCCATCGACCCCCACCAATATGCCGCAACAGTTAGCGTGTATTGTCAGAGATGTTCTGAGTTTGCGTTATTGTAAATTGGTTGACAAAAAAATTAGCGAATCTGGTTTACGCACCTTTGGCACAAACGCACGTCGTTCGTTTACTCGCAACCGCTGACCGTGCTGCTGTTTGCTATCATCGAGCCTTAAGCTTGTTTCGGAGCGAGTATTTTCTTGTTTACCAATCCTGTTAAATGGCTGATTATGTACCTTTTCACATGAAACATAGAATACGCGATTTGACGCCTACTCATAATAATGGCATTCGCTTTATTAAGGTCACGAGAACCAAAACTTTCAATATTAAAATTTACATTTTAATTGAAAGCGGCGTCAACAGGGGCCTCTCGATTCTGGGAAAAGGGGATTAGTTAATAGTAACCTGTATTCCGCCAGAGGGTGTCCCCAAACGTCAATCAACACCATAAATAAGGCGAATTAAATGGGCGAGTTAGTTTTTTGTCCTCGTGACCCCAATAAAGCGCTTCCAGTTATTATTTTCAGCCACTAATTAACCTAATTGGCTGAGCTTTGTATCGTTAGGGCTGTGTGTGATGCAGTATGAGTCTCAGTGGAGTTTATGATTGGTTGCGGTGATCTGCATACACTTTGCCCGGGTGTGTCAGGTTAGACAGGTCAGTAAGCTGACAAACTGATTGATGGTTGCTTGAAGCGCAAACTCTCCACTCCGTCATCAGCGTTTGCCGGGTCCATCCAAATGTGCACGTGTGCGTCGTAAAGTGTGCTTTTGTAAACCTTTAAACATTCGCTTTACTTTGGGTCATGACCTATTTACAGTGTGCCATACTCTTGAGTTGAATAAAAGCTGCCTGTTGATGCCTCTCGGTCTGTTTTCTTTTCTGATGGTGGAGGTGGTGGGGTCTGTCTGCTGTTAGTCAGTAACGGCGGCGTTTGCCTTCAGGTCAGTCTGCGAGAGATCGATGTTGGAAGACAAACCTTTTTGAATTGATCCTACGTGCGAAAGAAAGAAAGAGAGCCCAGCTGGAAAGGCTCCCGCACTCGTTTGCCAACGACGAAGTGCGTACGTGCGTGCCACCGTTTGTTAGGCAGCGACTGTGACCCGATGGTGTCAGTCTGTTTGTGTGAGACCTGGTCTCCTCCACGAAACCTCGACCGTGACGTTGCGGGTATTCTGGGGAAAGATTAAGTTTAAGTTACGTTTTCAGAGGACCAGATCAACGGCAAAAGGTCTTCGTACGATAATTAGAATGTGGCACGGTTGTTGTGTGTCAAACTTGAATTAGTGGATTTTGACGGCGTAGCTGAGATAGCAAACTAGGTCGATAACTTGACAGTCCACGCATTTTATCTGAGGTAGGCGGAGCTGCTCTCCGATGGGTTGGACATCTTGTACAAAAAACAGGATCGCCAACATTTAATTACCCTGACCGCGCTGAAATCCACATTCTGGACAGAAACACATCACAAAGCTCCCTTCGAAAAGCCTGCGTCATGGCTTTACGCTCGTATTTACACACATGGTTTACCCAACGACTGCAGCGATGCCTAAATTGGCCAACCAATGTGATGACAGTGTTCGCGGATAACAAATGCCTGTACAAAAACGAATGGATGACGGACACGGGAACAGTGAATCAAGACGCGGATAACCTGTCTTCAACCGGATGACAGCAGTGATAACGCTTTTATGAAGTGTGGATTGATTTAATTAAGGGTGGCCATAGTGATTACAGATCGGCTTTGGGCTTGTGGCTTTGGTTCTTCGAACCAGAGGGTCGTAAACACCATCAGATCGAACTTCGTACTATAGAAAGACTAGATGGCCACCGCCTCGGGTAACGAAGAAGGGTTAGCAGGCGTCGATCGAACTAGATCGGGAACTTGAGTGCTTCCATTGCGTGGTCTATGTGATACTTCTTTATTAGTGATTAAATCGGTGATGTCGAATACATTTAATACAAATAATAAGCAGCATCTGATAAGCTCTAGAGTTGAAAACCGGCACCCCCTACTTTATAGAAAGCGTCATCAAAGAACTACGTACTGCAAAATGAAAAAAAATATCCAATCAGCACCCAGCTTCATGTTGAGATATCAATGACCGGTGCACCGCAACCAATTGATAAAAGGCTCCTGTCGAAAGTGATCATACAGAGACTGATAAAAAAACAAAAGCCAACCCAAGCATTGATCCTACCTTCAATCAGCAAAAAGGCAAAACAAATATTGCTAAAACGAAATTCATTTCGTAACGTGAGCACCTTTAACACCACAGAAAGGCGAAGGAAGTGAGAAGTAGAAGGAAGAGAGTCGCCAGAAGCACCCCTTGAGGTGCACGAGAATTCTTCCTGTGATTTCAGCTCATCGAGGCCGGCGGCCAGCCTCTCGGAGAATCCATGACGGAAGCCAGGACTGCGTAGATCGTCTCCTAGGTCTCCACGTGGTCGTCTTTCTGTTCACCGCTTTCTATGCGTTGAGGAACATCACCCATCACGTAGTCATAACTGCGGAGGAGGGGGAAGTAACAAAACGCTTTTAAACATAAAGCGCTTGACACAAAAAATCAGTATGATCACGGAAATAAACAAATCGGTACTTGAGAGGGGAGATAACAAATCCATTCTTGAATCGGTAAAAAGGTTATTGGCAGAATGGAACAGCAAGGAAGTGAGGATAAATAGATGCATTTTATGTTCAAAAAAGGCTTCTTCTACGTATTTTGCCAGGCTGCTGACCGCTGCACCGTCGGCATTCAAGGATTTGGTCCTCGTGAGCCGACCAAAGAATTAGATGGAAGAGGCAATGCCCTTAAAATCACTACCCCCACTCGTTCCTTTTTATTACAAAAGTAGAAAAAAAGATATATTATTGATAACCAACACAATACTATATGAATATACGATAAACGATTATCAGAAACACTGTTCCAATGTTAAGGGCAGGCGTAAAATGATAAATATAAAATAAGTTATGTTACCAGGAGAAAAACGCTACATTCAGTCCTTGCTTTGTGTTAAAAAACACCATTTCATAAAATGCACCTAAGAGTCCGCACATTTAAATGCAAACAAATTGTGGACGTGCGTAAGAATAACTACGAACAAAATGTTACTGGTTGCAGAATTTTCTCTATTTTTTGTTTTCCAAAGTTTGCATATAATGTTATCAAATACCTGTACACTACCGTTGGCGATTATCAAAATGGATTAAATGACCAAGTGGACAATGAATACTAATCTATCTGACTCAAACAGTGTAAAATAAATCGCGGTGATCCTTACTCTTGCATCGAAATTGTTGTTGATATTAATGCCATACAGCCAGTAATATTTTAATGTAGTTCCGGTGTAAGTTAACCAAATAGCATTTTCCATAAACAATTTAAGATTCGTGATTTTAAAAAAAGTGCATTTCTCTGACATTAGCAACTGATTCACCTCCAATAATAGTTTAAAAGGTAAAAATCGTTTGTGAGTTACAGTTAAAGAAATCGGTTATACGGATACTAAAATGATTATGGCTGTTTACATATGATAATAACACTAATATCGCGGAAATCTCTCTCGCAAAAAAGGTTTCGTCTCCTAACACCGTCTTGGGGATAAGAGAATGGTTACCCGAACGGAAAATTCGAGTTTTGTTTAGTGGTCTAGATGATATTGAACGTGTTATTGTCATAGCGCAGAAAATCACCAAAAGAGATTTTCAAAGCTCAACAGTTAAAAATTCTACATCCTTCGCTTTTCACCCATCGACGTTCATTTTAGACGACGAAAACGTACTTGAAATTATTATTTCGCGATTTTACAATCATAAAAAAAGAGAGTTTATAATGATTCCACACAAAATCCCTGTTGATTTGAACGCTCTTCCGGCACACCGTTTGAATGGGGGCGTTTCGTTATTGGTTGCGTTTCGTCCTAGTGCAGCTCGACCTTCGCGAGGTTTCCGGGTCCTACAATTGCGAGGTTGTGTGAATATAGGGACATGCAAGATAGGAAATAAACTTGTTTGGTACCCTACTTTGCGCGCCTCAGGGACGATGGGCTCCAATAAATTTTCCTACCTCGAGCGGCTCATGCAAGACGGACACGTCGAGCCCCTATAGAGAAATGACAGGTCCCGTCTTCAATCCGTACCCTAACGGTTTCGAGCTTCGGGGGCAACGAAGTTTACTGGGCCTACCCTTGGTTCACCTTGTTTCGATCCCCTTGCGTTATTTACGATCAGCACTTGTTGGGCTTAGCGAAGATCCTTAGGCCTACGACCTCTTTCGGTTCTCAGCTGGGTTTTCTGTGCGCGAACGTGTTTGTTCCGTTTCGCGTCGTTAGCAACAGCTTGTTCCTAGGAAGACCTCAAACTCTGCTGTGTCGGGTGGTGCTGTGGTGGTTGTTTCGGAAGGCCCAACGAATTCGGCCTGCTTCTTCCTCCATTCCTCGTTTATGTCCGCGCATATCCTGCTGATGGGGTATTCATTCGGACAATTAAATCGTTCACGTCGCCGTTTCCTTTCCTCTCATCTCTTTGCCAAGTTGTGTTTGGGGACATGGCCGTCGTTGTGGAAAATCATTGATGCCCATAAAGTAATTCATTTGATAGATGTGTAAGGAATTGGTTGTCTGTTCAAAAGAGACATTTTTATTAACGATTGTGTGGAATTGCAGATTCGTCTTCCAACCGGTGGTAAATATCTTGTTAACGACGACATTGTTTTTGTTTTCGAGTTAACATGGATTTGTTGGAGCTTAACAACAACGTCATCACTTTGAATCATGCTCTTCGTGAAGCACCCATTTTGTAATCAAAACTCACTGCTCTTCTTATTTATACACAAAGGGAGAAAAAAACCCTAGATCGAAGAAACGGGCCTACCATGAAAGCATAGATTCCGTCGGCAACCATAAGATCGGTTTAGATTTATACCAATTAATCTCCTTTTTTTAAAGTAGACTAACTTAACCTTGGTAGACGTTTACTCGCATGGCTGTGCAATCTCCCGACTGCATTAACTATTGAACGTGATGAAGCATTAACTACACTCTTCTCCATTAACACCTATATTTCATTTCGTCTTAGCTCTGTTGTAACCTTAAACGCCCCCTTTTGTTTTAATGGACACGAACCGATTTCAGCTCCAAACCGCAGGATGGCCGACTTAACGTTATGGCTTTGTATTATTAAATCAAGAACACTATCTGGATCATACTTTGGTTTGCGTTCTCTTATATCACCCTTTTAGACGCGTATGTCATAAAAGATAAAGTGTGTTAAGTTATCCCCGAACCGCGAATCACGACATTGGCGAGCATAATTGTTTCGGATTTTCTTCTGATGAGCGCCCCCATTGAGCAATCTCCCGACGTATTTGCCGTCTCTATTAAAATTCCACCTCCGTGGAAGAGTGATATAGAGGCATGGCTTTCGGTCGTGGAATCCCAGTTTGCGGCGAAAAGAATTGTCGCCGAGAAAACTAAGTTTCTTTACGTCGTGGGTCCACAATCACGCTTTGACCTTAAAACTGGGTGTGAAGCATATAAACAAAGAATTATTCGTACGTCCTAACTGTTCGATACAACAGTGGAATAGTACAAAATGTTTCGGCTTATTAAATTGCTTTGCAATAAAGCCGACACTTCGACAATTATTCTTAAACGGCAATTTTCCTAGGTTTAAACGATATAAATTCTTTCTATTTGTTTCAAACTCATTTCAAATGATCATTAACAAGATATAAGGTTTCACCGAAAGATTAATAGTCGATTATGGTGTCTAAAAAAGGTAGTCACAGTACTTTTTTTAACCTGCATCGTACGATTCTAACAATAAAATTTCAATTAAACACGGCTACCTAACTGCAGGTTGTTTGGGAATCGTCTAGGAAACCAGAATGTGTAAATTTTTCATCGAGGGAATTTCTCATAATTTGAATCAGGAAAATACCCACATAATGTTTGGACTCGATGGGATGTTATCGTTTTATAAATGCAAACGATTAAATATCATCGCGCTTCCGGATTATCTGGGAAATAGTCAAGACCCAAACCAATCCCTTGATGCCCAACTTGACCTCTTTTAAAAACAACATCTAGACGAAATAGATCACACCGCTTCAAGGACCATAAATTCGAATGAGCGAAATCGTGCGTTAAGTGCATCGCGTATCAAACTGCTTTTGCATTTAATGTCACGATAAATGTGAAAATCAAATATAGAGCGGTATGTTCTGCGCCAAGTAGACAGTATACAAGTTCCAGTTACCAGATCTTTATGTGATACGCAGACTAAGAGTGATAATAATATTGGTATTGGCTAGATTATAATTACGTTAGTCTTCATTTTAGGTATAGCAAACAGCGCCAAGGTTTGATCCGTCGAGCAATGAAGAAAACATATAAACTGACGAAGCAGCCTGAGGTACTTTTGCCTCAAGTCAAATGTATTAAAAATCTCGAATAATTTTAATTTAACACAAAAAAGTTTAAAAAGTTGCTTATGAAAAGGAAATACTCCTTTTTTAGCTGTCCTTGTTGTACTGCAACATTTTGGGTGCTCCAATTTGATTAAAAAGTGTAATGTCCGAAATGGTTTGATAAGAGGCGGCCATCTTGTGTTGCTATCTTTCGATGGTACGGATTGCGCCATGATGGTTTTTGCGACCCTCTGGTCCAGTAAGCGTGAAGCAACTCACTCTTTCCATGCATACATAATTCTTTTTGTCCGCCGAACCTTTTACAGCCGCATAAGCTCTGTCTCTTCAATTCTCGCATCAGCCGACGGGATCATACGGCGACATCCCCCTCTATTGAACACTATCGATCAGTGGGTATTTACCCGTAAGGGGAAAGACGAGACCAACCCGAGAGGAGAGAGACGACGGATACAGAGGAGTCTTCGCTTGTGAGGAATGCAATGGCTCCGGAGAACGGGAAGATTGTCGACGTCTTTGTTGTAGAAGCTGTTATACTTATGCAAATTTCGGATTTTGGTGTTCCAATTTCGGAAAAACGTTCTGGACTGAAAAACAACCATCTATAATCGAAGTTCGGTTTTTTGGACAATCATACGCTTGCTTGTCAAAGAAGTCGTTGAAAAGGTTCGTTCTAACCCGCTTGTTTTATTCAGAAAAAATGTAGGCTCTGCAATGTTTTTCCTTAGCGGCAAAGTGTATTTTTCAGCGGGGACAAAACAATAGGAAATACTTATAATTACGATTACTTAACGTCCTGAGACAAGTCTTACTAAAAGCATTTAAGAAGACACGATGTTAATGTTGTTTAAAAACCAAATAAAGGTTTGTTGTGTGTTTTGAAACGGACTCGTTAGTTTGTTCCAGAGGTTTCTAACAATATCCGCAAACAGCTGGGCACCTAAATATGCCGTTCTTACGAATAAAGAAGATGGACTTCAGAGAGACGAGCTATGTGGATTCGCTTGTGGTGTATTTATCACAGCGGGCACTCCAAAAGGCCTTATGCGAATAATGCTTCAAGTTTATTTCCAGCCCAATATTTCCACGTCGGCGACACCGGCCAGTGGACTGACCTCAACCCAATCGGTGCCCCTTTCATGGCGGCATAGTTTATTTTCATCGGGGACACGACGCATTACAAAGCAATGGGAATTACTAAAGCTCACGATGACTAACGTCCTGGGACTCATAGGTTTGTCCCAAAGAGATAGAGGTTTCTTACAATGTTAGAGGTAGCAAATGTGCATCCGGTTATGAATTCGGTTTCTTTCGGGAGGTCAAAGAAGCTTAACTTGAATTACCATGAATGCGAAAGTCATTGCAGTCTAAGAAACTGATTCAATCGGAATTCCCTTTGTACACTGTGACTTTATTTTTTTTAATTTGCATGTTTTCAATAAGCTGAACAGACTCATTGCGTGTTTTGAATTGCAACTTACTTTGGATTCAGAGGGACACATAAGGAATCACCGAATTGCGAGATGACGCCGTACTTGTGGGCATTGAATTTCATAACCGCGTGTAGGACCCTCTCCAGACCAGTCGCCGTGAAGCTCTTTTGGCCATAGCTGAAGAAAAGCCATCATTCATAGCAGAAAAACGAGTTCCCGTCAATATGTTTTCGATTTTTCCTCATGTTGCTGGCTTTCAGTTATTATTTTCAGCCATAAATTTACCTCATTGGTTGAGCTTCGTATCGTAAGGGCTGTGTGTGATCCTAAAATGAGTCTCTGTGTTAGCAGTCCCTTATGATTGCTTACGGGATAGGCATACACTTTTGCCCTTTGTGTGTCAGATTAGACGAGGTCAGTAAGGCTGAGGAGTTGAGAGATAGTTGAGATAGCTGACTAGGTCGACAGTCCACAAATTTTATCTGAGGTAGCGGCGGAGCTGGACTAAATCCAACGTGGCCACCACCGCTGACATCGCCGACATCGTGGCCGGGAGAGTCGCGGTTTCGTCTTTCCACTATCGCCGTTATCGGTATAAGAGAAGGGTTACCGGGCGTCGATAGAACCCGATCGGGAACTTGAGAGCTCCCATTGCGTGGTCTAGGTGATCTTTCTTTATTCGGTATTATTATTACCTAAGCATAACCTAAAGTGTGAGTGCAACGTAGTTTGTAAATTTATTTTTGACGCTCTATTCGTACGTAGTAAATCCAAACGGTCTATTTGCGTTTAATTTAAAGGAACCTGTGCCTTATGATACGGATACGAATTAAGTGGCTACATTGGCTCGTCTTAAACACGGCGGGAAGTGAACTAGCGGGGTTCACGATCTATTCCGATGGAGGATGTTGATCATGTTGTCATTTGTGATCAAACTTCCTTAATCTGTTGTATAATTTTCCATTGTTTAACGGGGGTTTCGCTTACCGAAATAGCTTACGAAGCATATTCTCCTCAGTTGTAATGAAACAATGCCCCTTTCATGGCGGCATAGTTTATTTTCATCGGGGACACGACGCATTACAAAGCAATGGGAATTACTAAAGCTCACGATGACTAACGTCCTGGGACAGGTCCTACTAACAACATATAAGTAGTAACACTGTTACTGTTGTTTAAGAACCAAATAAAGGAACTATTTTATGTTTGCGTGTTGTGTTTTGTGAAACTGACTCGTTCATTTGTCCCAAAGAGATAGAGGTTTCTAACAATGTTCGAGGTAGCAAATGTGCATCCGGTTATGAATTCGGTTTCTTTCGGGAGGTCAAAGAAGCTTAACTTGAATTACCATGAATGCGAAAGTCATTGCAGTCTAAGAAACTGATTCAATCGGAATTCCCTTTGTACACTGTGACTTTATTTTTTTTAATTTGCATGTTTTCAATAAGCTGAACAGACTCATTGCGTGTTTTTTAATTGCACTAACTTGGATTCAGATTCAAACAGATACATTCTCATTTTCCTATTTTATCTATAACGATTTTTCTGTGTTGCTGCTTAACCGAATAAAACGCTGATCGGTCTGTCTGACCCATGGCAGTAAGGAACACGAAGAATCGCAAGCGCCAAATGCGTCCTCCGGCAACTCGGTGTATCTCTGGAGATGACGACCGACGAATAATGGATGCAGATTCATGCGTTGAAGTACTCGAACGGGGATAAAATATCGATGGCAGCCTTCGTCGAGCATTCCAGCCTCGATTTCCGGCTGGGACGCATGGTGACGTTCGCAGCTGTGTCGGGGACATGCGTCTCATAACCAAGGACATCATCACCCTGCGCTTGAAGGCCTGGAACCGGATGTGGGGACCGTTCCTATGGGTCTGTTTTGAGGTTCCGCCGCTCAACCCCACGGTCAACCGGACGCATTTAACGCGCCTCCTGAATGGGATGGATATCTACGAGGACGCCGAATGAGACGTCAATTCCGGCTTCTTTGCGTTCGAATTGATTTGTTCTTTGTGAAAACATATAAACTGACGGAGCAGCCCTCGGCGCCCGGCTTAGTTTAGCTCATGCTCCTGTGAAACTTAACATCGGGACACATAACGAATGACCGAATTGCGAGATGACGCCGTTCTTGTAGGCATTGAATTTCATAACCGCGTGTTGGACACTCTCCGGACCAGTCGCCGTGAAGCTCTTGAGGCCAGCCAACATTTTTAGATATGGGATTCGAGAGCGGGTTGAAGAGTGTTGGGATACAGAGATATAACGCGTATCACCGCGGAGGGGTCAGCGGATTTGAAGATAAAGCCAACATTCAGAGCAGAAGGACGAGTTCCCGTCAATCTATTTCGATTTTTCCTCATGTCGTCGGGTTTCGATTTTCTCTAAAGCTCATCCAATAAAATCTGATTGAGCCCATTTACCTCAGCCGTGATCATAATCGAAATGGGTTTTATTTCTCGCTACCTGCCCTGTATAAAGAGCCGTTCCTTTTTTCGCTTCATTTGAGGTCTTTTTAAAACAATATCTGGACGAATTAGACGGAACCGTCCGGTTCGCTTCAACGACCATAAACTCGAATGAGCGAAATCGTGTTGGTATTCAATCGTGTATAAAACTGCTCGTCTTCACTATAAGCACCGCCAACCGCGAAAACGTTAAAGCCGCTGAGCAATGAAGAAAACATAAACAGAGGGATCAGCCCGAGACCGATAAAAAGGTTTCGTTTTCAGGTACCTTTGTTTCAAGTTAAATGCATTTAAAATCTTAAATAATTTTAATTGAATAAAAAACATTTCTAAGTGTACTTATGCAGAGAAAATACTCGTTTATTAACAGTCCTTGTTTTACTGCTCTATTTTGGGTTCTCAATTTTGATTGTATTTTATATATCATTTAAGGTGTGCCCTTTAATAAGCGACAATACTTCTGATCCTCATCAGACCTAACATTCATATCCTATCGTGTTGGCTTATCGATAATAAATCTTCCCTCACACAGTCCATTTAGGGCACCAATGACGCCTACTTAAAACTCCTCAATCGCACCCAGCGAGACTTCTACATGCAGCCTGTTGCGTGCGTAACAGAAGTGTAATGCACGAAATGGTCCGATAGGAGGCGGCCATCTTCCGTTGCTATCTTTCGACGGTACGGAGTTCGGTATGATGGTGTTAACGAGTGAGGTAACTAGCTCTTTCCATGCATACATAATGCCTTTAGTCCGTTGAACCCTTAACAGCCGCATCAACTCTGTCTCCCCAATTTGCGACGGTTTCTGTCTCCGATCGACGGCCGTAAACCTCACCTCCGTAGACGCTAAACGACGTGGCTTTCTATGTCGATCAACTTACCATCTATAACGGTAGTTCCGTTTTACAATTGGACACTCGCTTGTACAACAAGTAGAAAAGGTTCGTTCCAACACGCTGGTTGTAGGCGATGTAATGTTTTTTGTGCTTTTCCTCAAACAAAAAAATTATGTTTTTCAACTATAGTGCAATACTTCCCCTATATTGTTTTTAGACTTATCTTTGCAATAAATCGTTTCTTCCAACCCGACTGAGGTCCCCACCTCTCTGCCTGTCCGTGGCCCAATCATCTTGATCAAAAGTGTCTCAATTTTCAAGTACGTTTCTACCCTGGTTTCTTTCCGTCGTTAATTTTAGGGGCGGTTTCTGTACAACATGTTGTTCAATTTCAGGTGTAGCTATCTCTCGTACACCCATCGACCCCCAACCAATATGCTGCAACAGTTAGCGTCCATTAACAGAGATGTTGTGAGTTTGCGTTATTGTAAATTGGTTTACAAAAATAGCGAATGTGGTTTACGCACCTTTGGCACACACGCACGTCAACCGCTGACCGTACTGCTGTTTGCTATCATAGAGCCTAACGCTTGTTTCGGGGCGAGTAGTTTCTTGTTTACAAATCCTGTGAAATTTCTAATACTGTACCTTTTTAACACGCTTTGACTCTTAAGGCCTAATAATAATAATGGCGTTCGATTTATTACGGTTACGAGGACTAAAACTTAAAGCAGTTTTGTGAAGAATTCTGTTGTGATGATGAAATTTTACATCATCAGCAGTCACAAGAAGGTTGTTGTGAGCGTATGTTTACACTCCTGAAATCGATTCACTCCATAATTTCGACTCGAGCTCAAAATCAAATTTCCTCGGCGTTGTATTAAACAATCGGTTATCCTGGAGTGATCATGTTGATACCGTCTAAGGTAAATTCAGTCGTGTCTGATTCTTAGTTCGCCGGTTCAGGAGACTTGGTTTGAGCTCTAGCCGTATTTAACCCTCCATAGGCTTTTTAAAATAATCACGTTTTCTAGTGGCCTGCCTATGCTCAACGTCACTTCATTAGTTGTTCATTAAATGTAGTAAATGGGTATAATGAGATGAAGAGATATATGGTAACGGATATAAATGCATGTCAGTAAGGCTGAGGAGTTGTTGGCGATTGTCTCCTTTTGACTATCCGTTCACGCAGACCAAGCGCTTGATGGTTGCTTGATGCGCAAAATCTCCACTCCGTCATCAGCGGTTGCCGGGTCCATCCAAATGTGCACGTGTGCGTCTAAAAGTGTGCTTTTGTAAACCTTTCAACATTCGCTTTACTTTGGGTCTAAACCTATTAACAGTTTCCCATACTTTTGAGCCGAATAAAAGCTGTATGTTGACGTCTCTCTGTCCATTTTCTTTTCTAATGGTGGTGGTGGTTGGGTCTGTCTGCTGTTTGTCAGTAACGGCGGCGTTTGCCTTCGGGTCGGTGTGTTTAGAGACCGATGATGAAGACGACCTTCTTGAATTGATCCTACGTGCGTAAGAAAGAAAGAAAGAGAGCCCGGCTGGAAAGGCTCCCGCACTCGGTTGCCAACGCCTGCGTCGCTGACGAAGTGCGTACGTGCGTGCCACCGTTTGTTAGACAGCGACTGTGTCAATCTGTTTGTGTGAGCCCTGGTCTCCTCCACGATACCTCGACCGTGACGTTGCGGGTATTCCGGGGAAAGATTAAGTTTGAGTAAGGTTTGCAGAGGAACAGATCAACGGCAAAAGGTCTTCGTACGATCATTCGAATGTGGCAGGGTTTTTGTGTGTGAAACTTGAATTGGTGGATGTTGACGGCGTAGCAGAGATAGCTGACTAGGTCGACAGTCCACAAATTTCATCTGAAGTAGGCGGAGCGATTAAATCCAACGTAGCCACCACCGCTAACATCGCCGACATCTTGGCCGAGAGAGTCGCGGTTTCGTCTTTTCCAAACACCGTTATCGGTATAAGAGAAGGGTTACCGGGCGTCGATAGAACCCGATCGGGAACTTGAGAGCTCCTATTGCGTGGTCTAGGTGATCTTTCTTTATTAGTATTATTATTACCTAAGCATAACCTAAAGTGTGAGTGCAACGTAGTTTGTAAATTTATTTTTGACGCTCTATTCGTACGTAGTAAATCCAAACGGTCTATTTGCGTTTAATTTAAAGGAACCTGTGCCTTATGATACGGATACGAATTAAGTGGCTACATTGGTTCGTCTTAAACACGGCGGGAAGTGAACTAGCAGGGGAGGATGATAGGATGTGATCATGTTGTCATTTGTGATCAAACTTCCTTAATCTGTTGTATAATTTTCCATTGTTTAACGGGGGGTTTCACTTACCGAAATAGCTTACGAAGCATATTCTCCTCAGTTGTAATGAAACAATGCCCCTTTCATGGCGGCATAGTTTATTTTCATCGGGGACACGACGCATTACAAAGCAATGGGAATTACTAAAGCTCACGATGACTAACGTGTTTGGACATGTCCTACTAACAAAATATTAGTAGTAACACTGTTACTGTTGTTTAAGAACCAAATAAAGGAACTATTTTATGTTTGCGTGTTGTGTTTTGTGAAACTGACTCGTTCATTTGTCCCAAAGAGATAGAGGTTTCTAACAATGTTCGAGGTAGCAAATGTGCATCCGGTTATGAATTCGGTTTCTTTCGGGAGGTCAAAGAAGCTTAACTTGAATTACCATGAATGCGAAAGTCATTGCAGTCTAAGAAACTGATTCAATCGGAATTCCCTTTGTACACTGTGACTTTATTTTTTTTAATTTGCATGTTTTCAATAAGCTGAACAGACTTATTGCGTGTTTTTTAATTGCACTAACTTGGATTCAGATTCAAACAGATACATTCTCATTTTCCTATTTTATCTATAACGATTTTTCTGTGTTGCTGCTTAACCGAATAAAACGCTGATCGGTCTGTCTGACCCATGGCAGAAAGGAACACGAAGAATCCCAAACGCCAAATGCGTCCTCCGGCAACTCGGTGTATCTCTGGAGATGACGACTGTCGAATAATGGATGCAGATTCATGCGTTGAAGTACTCGAACGGGGATAAAATATCGATGGCAGCCTTCCTCGAGCATTCTAGCCTCGACTTCCGGCTGGGACGCATCGTGACGTTCGCAGCTGTGTCAGGGACATGCGTATCATAACCAAGGACATCATCACCCTGCGCTTGAAGGCCTGGAACCGGATGTGGGGACCGTTCCTATGGGTCTGTTTTGAGGTTCCGCCGCTCAACCTCACGTTCAACCGGACGCATTTAACGCGCCTCCTGTATGGTATGGATATCTACGAAGACTCCGAATGACACGTCAATTTCGGCTTCTTTGCGTTCGAATTGATTTGTTCTTTGTGAAAACATATAAACTGACGGAGCAGCCCTCGGCGCCCGGCTTGTTTTAGCTCATGCTCCTGTGAAACTTAACATCGGGACACATAACGAATGACCGAATTGCGAGATGACGCCGTTCTTGTAGGCATTGAATTTCATAACCGCGTGTTGGACACTCTCCGGACCAGTCGCCGTGAAGCTCTTTAGGCCAGCCAACATTTTGAGATATGGGATTCGAGAGCGGGTTGAAAAGTGTTGGGATACAGAGATATAACGCGTATCACCGCGGAGGGCTCAGCGGATATGAAGATAAAGCCAACATTCAGAGCAGAAGGACGAGTTCCCGTCAATCTATTTCGATTTTTCCTCATGTCGTCGGGTTTCGATTTTCTCTAAAGCTCATCCAATAAAATCTTATTGAGCCCATTTACCTCAGCCATAATCATAATCAAAATGGGTTTTATTTCTCGATACCTGTCCTGCATAAAGAGCTGTTCTTTTTTTCGCTTCGTTTGAGGTCTTTTTAAAACAATATCTGTGCGAATTAGACGAAACTGGTTCGCTTCAACGACCATAAACTCGAATGAGCGAAATCGTGTGGGTATTCAATCGTGTATAAAACTGCTCGTCTTCACTATTAGCACGGCCAACCGCGAAAACGTTAAAGCAGCTGAGGAATGAAGAAAACATTAAGAGAGGGATCAGCCCGAGACCGAAAAAAGGTTTCGTTTTCAGGCACTTTTGTTTCAAGTTAAATGCATTTTAAATCTTAAATTATTTTAATTGAATAAAAAACATTTCTTAGTGTACTTATGCAGAGAAAATACACGTTTATTAACAATCCTTGTTTTACTGCTCTATTTTTCGTTCTCAAGTTTGATTAAGGTGTTGTAATACTCGCTACTGGATGTATGTAGAGTTTCTATACTTAAACTTTACTTGTTTTATATATCATTTAAGGTGTGCTTTTTAATAAGCGACAATAAATCCTCCCGCACACAGTCGATTTAAGGGAACCAATGACGCCTAAAAACGTTTCATTTCAGGCCGTCCCACCTCAAGGCACCGAAGAGTTTTCGTTTGGCGTGATGGTACCCCAACCTCGCGCATGTTTTCACGAGAAATCCTCCGTCTAATGCTATGGAGGCCATCGCCTGAGCGTCGATAAAAACTATACATGCAGCCTGTCGCGTGCGTTACAGAAGTGTAATGCACAAAATGGTCCGATAGGAGGCGGCCATCTTCCGTTGCTATCTTTCGACGGTACGGAGTTCGGTATGATGGTGTTAACGAGTGAGGTAACTAGCTCTTTCCATGCATACATAATGCCTTTAGTCCGTTGAACCCTTAACAGCCGCATCAACACTGTCTCCCCAATTTGCGACAGTTTCTGTCTCCGATCGACGGCCGTAAACCTCACCTCCGTAGACGCTAAACGACGTGGCTTTCTATGTCGATCAACTTACCATCTATAACGGTAGTTCCGTTTTACAATTGGACACTCGCTTGTACAACAAGTAGAAAAGGTTCGTTCCAACACGCTGGTGTATGTAATGTTTTTTGTGCTTTTCCTCAAACAAAAAAATTATGTTTTTCAACTATAGTGCAATACTTCCCCTATATTGTTTTTAGACTTATCTTTGCAATAAATCGTTTCTTCCAACCCGGCTGAGGTCCCCACCTCTCTGCCTGTCCGTGGCCCAATCATCTTGATCAAAAGTGTCTCAATTTTCAAGTACGTTTCTACCCTGGTTTCTTTCCGTCGTTAATTTTAGGGGCGGTTTCTGTACAACATGTTGTTCAATTTCAGGTGTAGCTATCTCTCGTACACCCATCGACCCCCAACCAATATGCTGCAACAGTTAGCGTCCATTAACAGAGATGTTGTGAGTTTGCGTTATTGTAAATTGGTTTACAAAAATAGCGAATGTGGTTTACGCACCTTTGGCACACACGCACGTCAACCGCTGACCGTACTGCTGTTTGCTATCATAGAGCCTAACGCTTGTTTCGGGGCGAGTAGTTTCTTGTTTACAAATCCTGTGAAATTTCTAATACTGTACCTTTTAAACACGCTAAAATTTTACATCATCAGCAGTCACAAGAAGGTTGTTGTGAGCGTATGTTTACACTCCTGAAATCGATTCACTCCATAATTTCGACTCGAGCTCAAAATCAAATTTCCTCGGCGTTGTATTAAACAATCGGTTATCCTGGAGTGATCATGTTGATACCGTCTAAGGTAAATTCAGTCGTGTCTGATTCTTAGTTCGCCGGTTCAGGAACTTGGTTTGAGCTCTAGCCGTATTTAACCCTCCATAGGCTTTTTAAAATAATCACGTTTTCTAGTGGCCTGCCTATGCTCAACGTCACTTCATTAGTTGTTCATTAAATGTAGTAAATGGGTATAATGAGATGAAGAGATATATGGTAACGGATATAAATGCATGTCAGTAAGGCTGAGGAGTTGTTGGCGATTGTCTCCTTTTGACTATCCGTTCACGCAGACCAAGCGCTTGATGGTTGCTTGATGCGCAAAATCTCCACTCCGTCATCAGCGGTTGCCGGGTCCATCCAAATGTGCACGTGTGCGTCTAAAAGTGTGCTTTTGTAAACCTTTCAACATTCGCTTTACTTTGGGTCTAAACCTATTAACAGTTTCCCATACTTTTGAGCCGAATAAAAGCTGTATGTTGACGTCTCTCTGTCCATTTTCTTTTCTAATGGTGGTGGTGGTTGGGTCTGTCTGCTGTTTGTCAGTAACGGCGGCGTTTGCCTTCGGGTCGGTGTGTTTAGAGACCGATGATGAAGACGACCTTCTTGAATTGATCCTACGTGCGTAAGAAAGAAAGAAAGAGGGCCCGGCTGGAAAGGCTCCCGCACTCGGTTGCCAACGCCTGCGTCGCTGACGAAGTGCGTACGTGCGTGTAACCGTTTGTTAGGCAGCGACTGTGTCAATCTGTTTGTGTGAGCCCTGGTCTCCTCCACGATACCTCGACCGTGACGTTGCGGGTATTCCGGGGAAAGATTAAGTTTGAGTAAGGTTTGCAGAGGAACAGATCAACGGCAAAAGGTCTTCGTACGATCATTCGAATGTGGCAGGGTTTTTGTGTGTGAAACTTGAATTGGTGGATGTTGACGGCGTAGCAGAGATAGCTGACTAGGTCGACAGTCCACAAATTTCATCTGAAGTAGGCGGAGCGATTAAATCCAACGTAGCCACCACCGCTAACATCGCCGACATCTTGGCCGAGAGAGTCGCGGTTTCGTCTTTTCCAAACACCGTTATCGGTATAAGAGAAGGGTTACCGGGCGTCGATAGAACCCGATCGGGAACTTGAGAGCTCCTATTGCGTGGTCTAGGTGATCTTTCTTTATTAGTATTATTGTTACCCAAGCATAGCCTAAAGTGTGAGTGCAACGTAGTTTGTAAATTTATTTTTGA
>JAPUBX010000896.1:0-152683 GCA_028672205.1 Proteocephalus fallax | reverse complement strand
GTGCTGCTGTTTTTCCTCGTCTCAGGAGTTTATAGATATTTAAAGCCTTCGTGTTTTGTTACAAACATTTCATTTTGTCGTTTTATGGCTCGGTCTTTAATTTGTATTATTAATTTTAGTATTCGCCATTGTAATAATAATAAAAATAGTAGTAGTATAGGGTGTTTCAAGTTCGATTTAATTTTTTAAGTTCAGATTAAACGCCTATTTCGAATGGAAAATCGTAATTTGTTTATTGGTATATATATTATTTATAATATTGCAAATGATCCCAACTTACACGCTTACAGATGTGGATGCTTTTAATTAGAATAACCGGATGGTTTTGCCGAAAATATCATCTTCTCAGACGAAGCTCCTTTCCGTTTGAATGGGGGCACGTAAACAAAAAAAAGAGTTGGATTGGGGCATTGGAAAACCCACGGCAATAAGTTGAGAAACATTTACACCCCTCTCGTGTTGCTGTTTGGTGGGCATTTTGGTCTGTTGTCGTGAATTAGACCGAATAATGCCGAAATGGCATCGATCATTTCACCGAAAGTATCAACATTTTTAACCATGTATGCGGGGTAAATTTGCGATAGATCATTAATTAATATGGACACTCTACTCTATATATATATATCAATAACCCGATGATTATTTTGCATCCAAAATCGGTTTTTAATTCTAATTAAAAAAACGAAACAGCAGTAGTAGCATCAATCGTAGTAGTAGTAGTAGCAGTAGTAGTATTAGTAGTTGTATTAGTAGTAGTATTAGTAGTAGAAGTAGTAGTTTTACCATGCATTCTCACTTCACGATCAGCGCTAAAGATAGCACCGCTGGATTCCCACAATAACTCATACAAATGGCAATTAGGGCATTCCTTATCTCTTCTGGTTTTTGATTATACAGACCAGCTAACTTGGTTTACGCGTACGCCTAGGCCATTGCATGTATCCGTGTTCTCTACGTATTCGTATTGAAGAATATGGGATTCGTGGGATTGATAATGAAATAACAAGTATCATTACATGATTATTCATTTCGTAATCCATGTTTCCAATATTCTCTGCTTTGACGTCGGCAGGCTGAATGTTCTGTTACAACAAATGGGCCATTTTGCTGTTAAGGGGGATTTATGGGAATCTTAAATGCCGATAGGCCTGCTTGCAGTCCGAAAATGGCTTGCCACATCACGTTTGCGCCGGTAGGAACCTTTACACCCACATTGCAGGGTTTTTTCTAAACACGGGGCTAGCCGTATTGGTTCCTTTCAACCTGTCTGGCGTCCTAGCGAATACCCTTTTATTTGTGTGCAGATTGGCAGCTATTTTTGAGATTTCACGTATAAAGTTCGAATTGGGTTAACCAGGGACCCCTTCGAAAACGAGTTCAAGGCCTATAATAGAGAAAATATTTGGGACTTCGTGTAAATTCATTAGCCTTTCTCGTCAGTAATGAACACTTTTAATTGAATCGTCGCCGTAATTTATCCAGGTAACAACTAGAATTAAGAAGACAAATTGACAGATATTACGATTGTTATGATTACAACAATAAACTTGGCGCTTTGTTTTTTTCTCGAATCCAAAAGAACCATTTTATGCGATTGATTTCCTGCAACGAACACGGCAAAATGGGTACATTTCGCAAACAAGCCCAACAAGCGTTAAATCGTCCCTAAAATATCCCACGTGCGCTAAGGGGCGAAGTGTAAGGCTACCGCGACTGTGCCGCGGACGTATCCGCGTGCTGGTGCTCGCGTGCCCCTCGAAGAGGACAGCGTCGATATACGCGTGTGCGCGCCATCGATTTTCTGCACCGATCAGCGAATGCGAGCCTACGCGTGCAGGCCGCATCGATCGCGTGCACTGCTGACCAATGGCGTCTCGCCAAATGGTTCGGGACTGCAGAAAGCTTTGCCAGAGGAACACACCATTCGGGGACGTCCTGACCGCTTGATCGCACATCCAGTGTATCTGTCTTCCCTTTCAGGTGGGTTTCTGGTGATTTTGTGGAGTATAAGTTCCGAACCCATTGAAGGGGCCACCCACTGTTATCAATCTATCTCCTGTTCTTGCAGACATTTCAATCAGCCTTCAACATGAGCGACGACGAAAGCCACTCGTAAGTCTCCGTTTCATTTGTTGTAGAATTAATTAAATAGAAGCCTAATTTTGCTGGCACCGATTTCAATCCTAATGAAAAATTAACAACAGTACCATAACCGCGTAATTTGGCCTTTCAATTTCGCATTTATCTACGAAGTCCAAGCAGAGGTTACTAAATCCTTCATGGACTCGTGCGCCTAGATGCTAACAAATAATACAATTAAAAATGCGACTATAGACGACTAATTAAACAAAAGCATTTGAGTTTCAATTCTGGATTAGTATTGGGAACAAATAGATGGCAGCACATGTTGCGATTAAATATGTTGTTTCGTGGAATAATGTGATTATGGCTAAAATTAAATCGATACTAATTTTCAATTGCTGGACTGCAAATTTATAGTTAGATATATGCTGAATTTTTAAATATTTCATACGAACTTGATTTATTTTCTTTCATTATAGTGAATCCGTAAGTCAGTCATTTCTTTCACTCGAGAGCCCAGCTTTTCTGCACAATTTTAATATACAAAAGTACAATTAGGCATTCATTGAATTCACCACGTCATCATGATGTCAACTTTATTTATTTATCGATTTTCAAACGTATGGTATTCTCTTACAGAATAGCCAAATCATTCTTCTGAATAATAGCCAATTAAATACTGTTATATCTCGACTAACCAATAAACATTTTGCGATTCCAGGCTTCGGAATCTGAGGTAAGTACACTTGAAAATTGTTCAGTTTGCTTCTATGTGTGTGTGCTTGCATAGTTACCACCAGTTCGATATTCTCTAGTGAGTGAACTGAACCGCATAGCATGTTTTGCGAGGAGGTCGTTCGATTCCTGCCGGACGTTCGAGCAACTTCGTGACTTCCCGATTCAACAACCAATCCAGTCACGAAAGTTTGCTTCCACTAAAGCAGTGTGCGTGTTTCTGGAATGGAATTGCCAGTTGTCTGCTAAAGTGTGTAGTTCTGCGAGCTTGTGTGTCAAGGCAGTACTAGAATAAGAAATTCCAGAAAGCCAGGCATGCAAATTTTACTCAGCGTAAACATGTTTAATTAACCAAATCTTCATCATCATCATCTTCAGGAGGAGGTCTCTGAGGTAAATCCCTAGAAGCGCAAAGCACTTGCGGCTGCTTGTAGTAGGTGTTGTCGGTTCGTGTGGTTGTCGTCTGTGATGTGCATGTGCGTTGCTTCGTTTTAGGCACATTTTCTCCTACATTGCAGCGTGTCTAGTTGAGATAACATGTTTTTCGAAAAGCAACATTTTACACGAAGATTAAATTTCAAATTTGTGGGCCTTCGGTACATTTCGATCGATAAATTCCCGTTAATACCGGTCTTTATTTGATACTCTGCCAAATATCGTAATTTCCTAAAGGATGTCTACTGGAAAATACCCAAGGTCAAATAAATTAGTCCCTTACCACTTCGTTGGATTTTGTAAAGAATAAAGCAGCTGATAGTTTGTGAAGTTGTTGATCGGTATATTTGTAAGTCGTTATTTTTAACCAGTACTTTGTACGTTTTATTTTTCGTGTGTGTTGTCAGAACCGTTTATTTATTGATCGACCATTTATCTTGGTTTCCGGTCCATCGTAAAAGTTTTCTTGAACAGTTAATAAAGACACACTTAAGGTCGGCTTCCTTAAATACATCGACTTCCTTAAATACATCGACTTCCTGGTTTCGCTGATTGCAAATACACATGAGGATATTGTTACTCAATAATCGACACACAATAATCGATGTGAACGGTCGCAGGTTTGAAAAATAACGAATTAACGACGAAAATAAAGCCATAAAATTTGCCAATTCGTTTGCCTGTTTCTGTTGTGAATATGGAGAATTTGTCTGCTGCTGCACAAGATTATGTTAGACATTATTTTGCCAATTAAACCGCAATTTACCCTCCCGTCGTCTGTGCTTGTTGTCCAAAACACTGTGCATGGTTGATAGTCGTTGTGAGTATTTCGCGTTTAATTGAGAGTCGCTCCAGACCAACCGAATTTATGACTGCCTCGAAATTACACTTGCGCCTTGGATTCATTTCAGTCCGAACATTCCGAGGTAAACAAAAGCCGGTTTTGTTTCGTATTAAAATGGGAAACCGATGCCTGTGGAGTTTGCCTGGGTGTTTGTGCGTGTCTCTCGTGGTTTGGTACATTTGATTGGTGATTGGATGTAGTTTTTTATGTGATGAATTCGTGTTTCTTGCCCGTGTCTTCGTCTGTCAATCTGATTGGTTCTGGAACATACGGTCTGCATGGTAACGGAGTCCGTAGACCCCTCTCTTGCCTTACTGCAAGCGCCTCTGTGTAAGTTTCTTCTCCGTCTAATGAGACATATTTTTGCAATTTTTTTAAGGACGAGGTTCAGAAGAAGAAGGACGAGGTAAGGCATCTTCCAATAAGAATTGATCAGCAAGTGGCCTCCAAGGTAGCCTGCGTAAGATTTGAATGGCGTCTCTTTTTCCGGTTTAGGATGAACGCAGAAGGCGAGAGGAAGAGGCAAGGCGTCGTGAGGTTGCTGCATGGTTGCTGCATGGTTATTTGCCCCCCTTTAAACCCTCAACGCACACGTCAGAGTGGGTTAGGGTATTGAAGGCTGCTGCTGCTGCTGCTGCAATCTCGAACCCAAAATTTCCCTCGTGATTGTGCATCGTATTGGGCTTTGCCTATTTGTCTGCAACCGTAGCCGAGTTATCGGAGGTCCACTTCGGGTGAACCGCCGTTGACTCGTCTCATTAACGCGTTATACGCGATTGCCGGCGCACAAATACTGTTCTACTACACACGACTGTTTGAAGAACGGCTTTCCCAAAACGACGTCGTGCGCATTCGATGCGTCGTCAATATGGACTGTCGATGACAATTGGGGACTGATTTGGCCGTGAATTAACCGAATTCGCAGGGTTTGTTTTAATTATACACAACTGAGACAACAATTGCACGTGCACCAATAAGGGGGTGGGATTTCGCCCCATGCCTCGTGTCGCATGTTGATTGGTTAGAGAGTTTGAGCATGACTCGTAGACGCCATCGGCATGCCGTTGAACTTAGGCCGACGCTACTCACGTCAACCTGACTAAGGGTTTTTGTTTTTAATTCAAATAATATAGGCAACTGCCGAACGCCAGCGGAAACAGGAGGTACAGACTAAGACAATGGCATAAATGCATTTTAAGCGCACAAACTCTAAACAAAGCACCGTTCCGCACTGACTCCAGCATGACACCATTCCTTCGCACAGACACTGTGCGACCTATGCACTGACCTTTCACTCGGGCTGCAGTCATCCCGCTTTCTTTCTAACAATCTGCGTTGTTCTGGGCTATTTGCTGTTTGACCATAGCCGAATTCGGGTGTCCAGGGTGTTGGCTCCAACCTTCTTAGTGGACCAAAAAACATAACTCCCAGAGAGAGCGCATGGGGTTGATTGCGGCTGATTTACTGACCTCTCCTTTTTCTCCCCCCACCCTACCCGCCATTCAACCAATAGAACAAGGCTCGTCTGGAAGCCGAGGAGGCTGCAAAGAAACCGCGCAAACCAGGCCAGAAGAGGAAGGGTCTTGGTGGTCTGTCCCCCGAGAAGAAGCGTCTCCTCAAGGTAAGTGCTTAGCGGACAAATTAATGAACCCCTTTGCTTTCACAGCGTGTGCGTGCGTGTGTGTTTGACTAGAAATCCCACCCCATGGGAAAATCGATAAATGGAGTGTAGCCACGGGGCCGTGCGAGAATAAATGAGAATTTGTGGATAAAATGCGAAGCTACCGCGGAGTGTGAATGAATAAATGTGGGCACCAATGAGAGAACGGGGATGCGCTATTCTAGAACAATCCCGAATCATCAGAGTGAACGTGAAAGGGCGGATAGCCAATCGTATACGAATTCCGATTGATGATTACATCCCTTGCGATTGTAGCATAGATTCAGCTATTGGTCTCGGTGAATAATCGGCAAATGATAGACCGGAGCGCCTTCACGGAATTACGATATCAGTTATCTATGTGTTTCGAAGTACCATCAATCGGATTTTGATGCAACTAAGGCCTTTAATGGATGATCATTGTTCAGTAGCCAAAATTATAATGCATAATTTTTAAGCTGATATACAACAGTTGCCGAGAAGAGGACAGTTTTCAATGTGAAATAGATTTCTGAATTTGCCCGGGAAGTGTCCTAAAACCTCTTAATCGGTGTTATATGTCCTTTCTGTTCTAATTTCCTACAGCAACTGATCATGCAGAAGGCTGCCGACGAAATGAAGGCACAAATGAAAAAACGACAGGAGGAGAAGGATAACTACCTCCGATCGAAGGTGCAGCCTCTGTCCGTCGACGGTTTGGATGATGGTCAGTCCACTTGCGGTCTTATATCCGTTGTAATTTCCACATGATGACGTTGGCAGGCGTACCAGCTATTAGATGAGTCAAAACATAGAGATTTCCGACAGACCCAAATGCCCTTGAATTGTGCATCATCTTTTGGTTCTACGAAGTGTTCATTATCACCGCCCTTTTTTAGCCGGTCTTCAAAAGAAGGTTCGCGAACTCCACGCCAGAATGTCGCAGTTGGAGGGTGAGAAATACGACTGGGAGGAGAAGCTTCGTCGTCAAGATGTTGAGATCAACGAACTCACAATGAAGGCAAACGACGTTAAAGGCAAATTGTGAGTTTTGGCGACCAGTTTCATTTTTAGCTAGGCTTCCTTCTTCGAAGTTAAGGATGAATTTAAATCCCTTTGCCTTGATACCTTTCCAGCATCAAACCCGTCCTCAAGAAGGTCTCCAAGACCGAGAGCCAATTAGCCCGCATCGAGAAACGTGAAAAGACCCTCGCGTCCTTCCGCAACCAGCTCAAATCCACCGGGCAAAATAAGTTTGCTCTGGAGGAGAAGGAGGAGGGTTCTCATGTATGTCTTGCTTCACTCACAATAACCAAACTGCAGCTTCTTCCAGTCCAAAATTAGTAAAGACACGTTTTCGCAAATATTATTTAACATTTACAAATGGTTCTGGAACTTATAAAAGGAAACTAAAAAACAAACCTTAGCATACAATCTTCTGTGTGCAGCCGATGGGTTAAGAAAACCGAATGGTGTTCGGTTTTCGATGGGCGTTTGTTCCCCTGTTAATCACTACCGTTTAGGGGGCTCTGAGTCTTTATCAATGACGTGTTCATCTCAGTCAATTGATTAATAATTTAAATGCAGTTCGGTCGATGCAAATAAATGTGCTAGGGGGAAAAAACATTTAAACAAATAATAATACCAAGAGTAATGCAGATATCGAAAGAATCCGCACAAACTCTTTTCAGACTGAATTAATGCAATTTCTTGACGTGGATATTGCCGGAAGGACACACTTGGGCCTCGAATTACCGAAATCAATAAATCTTAATTATAATTGCACCTTTTCTGGGGATTGCCCACGCACCCATGCGACAACCAATAGTCACGCTCGGGCATCCGTTACAACGAATCGGCGCGCTGAGGCTGTCCAATGGAAATGCAGGAAAGGTTGCATTTTCAGCCCATTACGCCAACTTACCTACCCTTTAGAAAATGGACTTCCGGGACCAGTTGAAGCCAGCGGGTGACGGAGAAGTCAAGGAAGCCGTGGAAGCCGTGGAAGAGTGATCTCAAATCTTCTCTACCGTTATCAAGCCCCTTCCGACTCCACAACACCCTATGCCACCTCATGACCTTTCTAGATAAACCAGCTGCAGCCCTTTTCGACCCATCGCCCTTAAACCCATATATTGTAGCTTTAACCTCGCCTCGTCTTCTTTCTAAAACACCGAAATCCATTTTTCTTTCGTATAAAGCTGTGGTTGCGATGTTCAAATGGAAAACTGCATCGTCCTGGTTAGGCGAACCTACTTTATGTAAAGAAATGGGTTAATCGAGATGTGGTTGAACAGCCTTTCAAAAGTGGATGCAGTCTCTGTCAGTCTGTGCATGTCTCACTTGAGCTACTTCTACTACAACTGCTACTACCTACTCTTCATCCGATGTTGCCGCACATTTATCTATTTTATTGCAAATAAAACTAAACATTATCCCAAGGAAACGGTTAACTAATGATATACCAAATAAATATTATAACAATGGATCTAGAGGGGAGGGTGGGGTGATTATTTAACAGCGACTCCCTGCGGACCCAAATGTCGAAAAGAAAAAGTGACCTTTGGCGGAATTAAGAAGCAAATTGTTGATGGATTGCATATGTTGGGAAATATTCTTTCAACTTGATCTGGATTTAGAATATGATGTTTAAGAGGATGTGGGCTTAATAAACGGAATTAACCAGAATCCTAAGTGACAGTCTAGGTTTATTGGACCGAAATAGGTATTCTTGATATTATTATCTCAGAGTATTTTTAAATGTTATAACTAGGGTAGTCTGCTAACGCCAACATATACTAAATGAGATAAAGACGTGCGTTGTTTAAATTCCATTAAAAAAAGGTTTACACCGCAGAGGCTGCAAGTGTACGTGTTGTGCGAACGTGATGTGGACTGTTTGCTTAATCCGTTTTGATTCGGTGCCAATGCACGAATCAAAAGAGGCGCACAGTGTCGGGGACGTGGTCGTTATAGCCCATCGCAAGAAAATGCATACACCAGCCTACAAACTCAAAGTGGGCTGAAGCGTTGCGTGATAATTGGTCGCGCCTACTTAAAAATAAACCGAGATGAATTCGACAGTTTTATTATTTTCTACAGTAGCCAATAGGTAATTCTAGAAACAGACGATCGGCGAATTATTACATGTGCTATTCACGATTTGCTAACCACGATGACAATAATAACATCGTGAATCAAATAAAACGGCATGCAAATTGTACACGATTAGGTGATATCAGGTTTTCCTTTTCTTTTCAAATTTTCTCTATATTCCATAAATCTTGAAATGTAAATAAAATGTCTTGAGGCGTTCTGTGGTCTATAAGATGGGTTAATAGAAATACGGAGTGATCGGTCATATCGTCGCCGTCTGTGCGCCTATTTTGATGGAGCGGAACAGCTGAACCTTTAACAATCAAGTGCGTCATCCCAGGAAACAGGGATTCCGGTTGGCCAGAACATAGCAGCCCTTTCTGGCAGCTGCATTCTGGAGTCCTCGACTCTGAGCCTTCACACATACTGGGCTGATCGGAGGGTGTCGAAGTGACACAGATCGCGAACTTTCCACAAGGGTATTAGACAGACGCGGTTCCGCCCCTCTATCCTAACCCACATACCTTGAAATATTCCCAAATAACACATTTTATAAGTTATAAATGTTTCATTTGCGCGTTTTTCAGTAATAGGCTTTACGGTCCGGAATGTTACTCCTTGCTGATGCGAGAAAGGACACCGAGCAAACAGCTTCGAGGCAATACGCGATCCATGTTGTTACTGCTTTTTGCTACTCGAGGATGTTGTCATGGAGACTCTTCGGAATATGGTAGAGGTGGTGTCCGCACGGCAACCCGAAGAAATGAAATCATAATATCTCTTTACCGTGCTACAGTAAGTAGGTAATGTTTTCGGGGGAAAATGCCAAGCGCTGTAATATATATATATTTTTTTAAATAAATCAAGCTTACGTGTTCAGTGTATGAAAAAACATTCACCAAAAATATTTACGCGCATTTATTAAATCTAAATTTATGGATTTTTCCTGACGGCGAAACTGAATCATCTTTCTAAAAGAGTAGCGAATAGATTAAAATTTTATTTTCAAATCCAAAATAAATATTACTTTTTTCCGCATCTTAAATGGTGATTTAAGCTAATCTACCGTGTTTCAAAGCCTATTGGCACCATTATCGCAGCAATTTGTGTTTTATAGCAGGTAATTATTGTGGCTTTTTCGCATAACCAGACGGTCAACATTAGCAGCTATCAGAAGGGCACATCTGGGATAGTTCCCTTTTGTTAATGATTGCGTGGCACACCGGAATTGTTCTGGGGAAGTATTAAAAGTGCATAGTTAATATTTTTAATTTAATCTCTTATGATTAAACGAAATTATTTTGACTTGAAAATAACCACCTTCACCACCATTTCAGTCACAAACAGACATCTATTTAATCAGTTATCGACTGGTATTCACATTGTATTCACACAGTCAAACAAAAATGTTGACTTCGTTTTTAAAAATTATTTTAATCACTTCAAATTATACCCAAATAAACACTGAGCTGTTTATTTTAATGACTCTGGCAACAGAAATGTTAAAGCTAAAACGGATATGTATACAGTTTCATTATGTTGTGTTTCCAATTGAATCACTGCTAACCCGAAAATGTGCAGTAATTCCAATTTTGCCTCATAAAAATGCTTTGCCAAATAATGGCTTCATTTCGTGACTAGAATCATTGAGATTTGGAGACTTAAACGATTTGCAATGAAATTTCACATAAAAAGGAAATTGGTGATTTATTATACAATCATAAAATTTGCTTGAGAAGTATATTTCAACCGAAAACATTTATTTTGCTTTCAGAGTGCGCAATTAATTTAAAAGTTCGGCAAATCTTAATCGAATGATAACTTTATATTTAAATAAGCTTAAGCTAGACTCTTATTCTTTCATCTGAGGAATTCGAGATATTTGGACAATAGTTGTTGGTAGAATTTCATTATGATTTTGCGCGCGTCATGGAATAGACATTTAAATCGACGACATTTCGTTTGTTGCCAATTTTAATGTCCAAAGTTTTGATCGTCTAAGCCTCATAAAACGAAAACTGTATTAAAAAGATTTACTTACACGGAAAAGAATATTGAAAAAGGATATTAATAAAGAGAGGAAACCTTTATAGACTACAGATGCTGCGAAATTTTCAATATAAAGTTCCCCGATGTCAACATCTTTAAAAATATTGTCTTTTGACAGATCTACACGGTTTTCTAGAGTGTTGCTTAAGAGCTTCAGCGATGCTCATTGATTGACTTGTCTAGAGATCTCCGATATTGGTAACTCCACAATTGAGATTTGCACATTTTGATTCGGTTACTCTGTATTGGGTCGTGCCATTTCATAATAAAGCCGATTTCTGCATACGAACCTCCAGCCTTAGAAGAAGAATAATTATAGCCTTACTAACGCGGGGAGTCTTCTCAGTTGTATTAGTAGTACTTGTAGTAATAGTCATTATTGTAGTCGCGGCTGTTCCTGGACTGTAATTCCATCTTTTTCGCCAGTTGTGACGTCCAGAACCCGAATGAGTGTGAAGGAAATCACAAATGTGTCTGGAAGGTGTGATTAGCGTGGAAGCCACCGAGCATCATAGTGTATCACATTGATCTTAGTTTTCACGAAGAATATTAACCCCGTTTGGTTTCCGTTTTGTTGGGAATCAGTTTTGCCAGTTGGATCCTCGAATTCGGGGTACAACATTCAACAGGTGAAGCGCGATTTATGGGCATAAATGAGGATGCAAAATGGATATTAACAGCCATCAGTTTTATGTCCCATGTGTCTCCTGATTTTGTGACCCGCCTAATGGACTACTCTGTCGCCAATAAGTGATTTCGTTGTTTCAGTGCGAACAGAAAACAGAAACGCTTCGACAGAAAACTGTATTTTTATTTAAATAAACTACTTTGTTTAGCTGTTATGTCGATGACCTGCAGAGAAGAAACCGCGACCTTAAGGGTTAGTTGACGTCCTCGTTTAGATAAAGAAACGGTGGTGGGTTTTCCACAAGTGGGCGCTTCTTCAATTCGCCTCCTTTGAGTCTGTGAAGACGTTCGTAGTACTTCTGTTGGATAAACGAAAGCCATGAGGGATAGGGGTTGTAGAAAGGCTTCTTCCATCTAGAGAAACTGATGTCGTTCAAGATGTCATCGTATGCTAGCCGCCTGGCGAAGGTGGGCGTGAAATTTACGGTGATGAGAAAGATTAGCGCAAGTTGAATAAACGGTGAACGGCTACAAAATAAGCAGACAGAAAAACGGGGTTTGACAGATTTGGGATAAGTTGGGAATATGTTTCTGTTAAATTGTTTCAAACTCTATAGATTCAATTTTCTTATTTATTAACTGACATATTAACGAATGATTTATTCATGAAAATTGATTCGGGTTGACATAAATTCCAATTGCAGTCGCATTCATAAATAAATTTAATGGATGCATCATTCTTGATGCAGACCCGAACCCACGAATTTGCTCCTAAAGACAATTAATGGTAAACATTACCACATCTATGGAAACAATTAACAGTTTTCTTCAAAAAATACTTTCTCACTTCGATGTGTGACTTTTCAAATGTGTGTGAACACACTTCAAAGCAAACCGTCCACATATTTAAACAGACACTTTCGCCCTTTGGTAAACGTGTCTTTACATTCATTGCAATTGCGCCTACTGAAGAATATTTAATTTAAAATTGCTAAGTGATGAATGCAAATAATCCAGCTCAAAATATTTTATAGACCCCAAAGAGACCAGCATATGGTAAGGCGATTATATAAATTTATTACTAAATGACTGATTAATTACTAGATATTGTTATGAATTACGTGACGTAGGTTTCTTCTTTACATACCATCTTTTAAATAAAACACTATTTTTGTTTTTTTCGGGGTGTTTAATATCATTGCATAAAAACATGTTAATTGATCCTTATTTTCCATAGGAATCACTTGTTTTTTTTCATAACAGTTATTAAAATAATTTAAAAACAAAACATTTTACCCATTTACACCCGTCCAGTAAACTACTGTCACCGCAATACGTTAAGAAATACAAAGGCACTTTAAGAATAAAAACATTGCTCACCTGTATTGCATTTTAATTAAAATCAGTTGTTGAAATATTCACCGTGGAATTTATATATATACGGATTTATCATTCGTCTTGGTGGTTGGCCAATAGGGCACGCGCGTAATACCCGGCCAATTGGCGTGCATCTATATATGTGATATTCTAGGTTTGTTTTTAATTACTTCTTATTCGTCCTTGTAATGAATACATCTTCTGAATACTTATTTCATTTCATTTGTGTGTATTTCGGTGATTTATAAACCTTTTAAAATAATCAAATCACGTGGTTTGCTTACCTACTTGGCAAAAATGATATCCTAAAGGTTTGGCGCTGATGGACACACAATTTTAAGTTGTTTGGATATGAAGAATTTTTGGAAAACGGTATTAAAACCGGCGTTGACTTAATAAAAACATAATTCATCCATAAGATATTTTTAATTCATGATAAAAATCGGCGCAGAAAAGAACGAGCGTCAAGACATAGCAATAAGGAGTTCATCTTACTACACCTTACCACATTCTCTGAATATTCTCTTCTTGTGTAAAAGGTAGCGATTGCTTGCCTTTCATTTACCTATAACAAGGAACAATAAGACAAATGAGCCAGAGTATTATCAGCCGCGGGTATAATTTCTTATCTGTTCTCCCTCGAGTTTCGGGATTGTCGAGGCTAAATTCTCTGGTGTATCTTTTTCACTTGATTCGACCCGGACTGGTTGTATCTGAAACAGACCAACACACAGTCTGGTCAACGAATGACGCGCCCATTCGTTATCAACAACAACCATACCGAAATGTGAAGACATTAATTTCGTAGTTATCGCTAACTGCTTCTACAACCTGCTTTTTATTTACTGATAACAAGATTCGATCAGACATTTGGCACGCGTCGAAGGGATATGGACAAATGAGTTCGAGTTTTCTAAGCCGTTGATAGAACGTCTCAGCTATTCCCCCTCACGGCCTTTCAATGGTTTAGATTAAGTCAAAAAAGGTTTCTATTTATCAAAGGCCTTTCAATGGCCGCCATTACGCGTTTGCCAAACTTTGTACACTTCGAGGGCTTAATTTGCCTTTCTTGCAGATTTACCTCGTTTTTAGTTCGTTCATTTTTGTTAAATTATTTTACACCTGCTATATACAATCGCAACTTCTTATATCATTTTTGTCTGTTGTAACATTTAATGCTGAAATTTCTGGTCCTCGTGACCTTAATAAAGCGAATACCTTTATTATTTATTTATTATATATCGATTAATTGTAGTGGTTCAAATACTTGTTGTGTTCATCATTTGATTCGCCTTGATCGGCCTCAAACCAACCCACACGCACTTAGATGGCGATTACTTCTACACCCACTTCAAACAAACAACCATACAGAAAATTTAAAATATTAATTTATCCCTTATCGTTAACTACTTCTCCACTCTGCCAATGGGTTAAGTGTTGAGGTATGGTGGAGTGAATTTCATGAGAAAGGTAGTGACAACATGAAACCCTATGAGATCAAATTTCAAAATGGTGTTAAGTCTTCAAGATAATTGTTCAATTGATTGGAGAGCGTACAAGACATTGTATTCTTTGTTTGGCTTTTGGCCAATATCTGATGCAATGAAGTAGGAATTTAGGATTTTATCAAGTCCCATTTAATCACTGCCGAAACCAATTATTTCCCAATTTTAAATTCTTGTGGGCGATCTAGGGTTCTTAAAATGATGAGTCAGTGAAATTGCTGTAAGTTGTTGATTGATATTTAAATAAACAGCGAAAATTTAATAATTAATCCAGCATTGAAATAAAATGGCACAGATTTGGGAAAAAAATAACACTATTATCTTAAAGCATCTCCCAGAGCTGATTTTAAGTCGTCGACGAGACGTATATTAATATATTTAAAATCAAAACAATGTTTAAATTTGCAGACATTCGCAAACTCAATAAGAACACATTGAAACCGATCCATTCTAGTGAAAACTGATAATCCGATAATCACTTGAACATTGTCAATAGACGCTTCGGTAAACTTCTGAATGACTTATTAATTATTCGAATTGGCGGAATTCACTCCCCGAATAACGCGAAATGAATATTTTCAAATGCCAGAAAAATAATGAAAATTACATTACCATGGATACTCAGGAAGGCAAAACAATAATACAAATTTATTTCAATAAATATTATCCCTTTTGGAATGAATGGTTGTTTTCGTTTGCTTTAAATCTATAACCCTGACATTATAAACTATCACGATCCGTCTACGAGATAATTACTAAGTAGAGAACTCAGGCAATCCATCCAAAACGGAGTGATCCCCAATTAGAGAAGATCCAAATATTTTGTCGTCGATGGACACCTTTTTGACTTTGTGAAATGTTTGTTTTTAAGAAGGGGGTTCCAAAAAAATATGCTACAGCTCTTGTTTACAGTCTGAAAACGGTTTACCTAAATACAGACACAACGAAAAAGCCTTTTTCAAGTAATTCGACATCTGCTTTGGAGGGCAGTTGGTAATGGGCCTTTTATTGACCACCATGATGTCTTGGCTAAATTATGCATTTCGGGGGTGTTATTTGTATTTCCGACGAATCAACCTTATTCTAGATCCTAAAAGTCGCCCGTTTTATTTGTTGAACACTCAACGTGTACAAATGTTTGGTCCTTGTGGCACTGAAAACCCCATCACCGAATACCGTTATTATTATTATTATTATTATTTTTTGTGTTCTTTCATCTATCAATTTACTAGTCTTCTTCAATCGATTGACCCTCGACGTCACATTATGCCAGTTTCTTGTTGCCATGCGATAGTCACGCCCCGGCAACAGGGGCATCCCCCCACGTGACTATGTGGGACTTGTGTCAATAATGTCAGATGCTGACAGCTACAAGTTCCTTAAGTGTATCGAGAGCACAGGTACCAGCAGTAGCAGCAGAAATGAAGACGAATTCGGCTTCTTATCAGACGCGAGTTCCGTAAGTGAAACGACCGCTATAGTGGATGAATTGTTGGCGGAAATTGAAACTGGATTGGACGACCTTCGTGGTGCTGGCAGTGCCTGTACAAATAAGTCGAACATCTCCGCAAGAACACCCATTCTATCGTCCAATTACGGGCAAGAAATGAGAAAGAGGCCAAGCAGACCGGCTAGTGATTACAATCACTACCTGATTACTCCTAAAGCACGCAGATCATACTTTACTAACCCAATTGCTGCTACCGTTCCCGCCCTCAACATGAATGCCAAGAAAACGCTCGCTCTTGTCGGACCAAGTGTGCCCAAACCTTTATCTCGGGACTTTGCCTCGCCTGCGAAGATCCTTAATCCCATTATGTCCGGCACAAAAGGGTCGAAAAAGTATAGGCCAGAACCTTCAAAACGGTCCAAACATGACAAACGTTCAATCATTGGTGACGTAGTTGACAGCGTAAGTAGCACACATCAACGGGGGCGTGATATTGTCCACCAAGTAAAACCGTTTTGCGATACTCTGGAGATGACGTCTATCTTAAACTCTACGCTGTTTAGTATAACAAATTTATGCGCGGATACTTGGGATGAAATAACTTTGCCCTCTGCACAGAACGCCTTATGTGAGGAGGCAGAAAATGAAGTGTCTATAAGTATTGAGCAGACGGTGACAGTCCCGCTGCCTTTTCCGAGCATACAGACATCGATATTCCACGAAGTATATCCGGTTGAAAACGGCAAAATTATGCGAAATAGCACAAGAGTCCAAATGTCTGTTGTCGAGAGGCTAGGGCCTTCTCGGGTCTCTGGAACAGACACCGTTTCAACCACGCCCCTAGGCTCCATCAGCATCTCCCCCGATCGGATTGAACAAACACCACCAGCTCCAAGATCTTCAACTGATCGACGATTCTTTCGACGCTTCAACGGGATCAGCTGGTTGGGATCAGTGAGGGCTAGATTTCGCCGGTTTTTTAGGATTGGCTGAAATTGACCCCACCCCTCCCGTGGAGAAAATTTACACAACAGCCATGTTATCCGACAATAAAAGATTTCCTGGCTAAGGAGGTTGTGTACATAGGGCCCTTCTTGTGCTGTTGGCAAAAGTGCGCGGTAAATAAACCTAAACACTCCTATCGCTTTATTAATGTCACAAAGACTAAAACTTGCAGCATAAAAATTATATAATAAATAAGGCGAGATACGAAAGCTGCCTTTTTGTTGCTGATTAACCTGTTCGGGTGAATGTGGAAAGACTGCGTTGCGATATGCAGCGCCGTTCTCGTGGGAATCACTCTGTGTTGCCTTCGCATTGGTCGAAGAGCTTTCCACTTAGACAAATTTGAAATGAGTGGATGGGAGGCGTCACAGCAGCAATATGCGAGCAGCGATGGGTGAAATGGTGGTACGCGATTGGCTTTTGCATGAAAAGCACAGGGAAAAGACTAGAAAACTGTTTTTTTGTTACACAAATCTACCGAGGGTTAAGTAGTTCGAAAATTAGAGGCCAAAGAAAACCACTTGGGAACAGTATAATACGAGTAGAATTATCCAGGCATTGAAGAAGGCATTGACGATGCAGTCGGACTGTACTCCAAGTCGCCCGCAAAAAAAGCACTAAGAAATAGAGGTGACGGAATTGAGCGACTGTTAAAAACAACGCCCAAAGATGTTCATTTTCATCTCAAAGTGGAATTGTGGATTGAAGAAATCGCGTCGGGTCAACGTCTGACCTCAGGGAAAACGTAATGGAGACGCATTGTGGTGTTTACAGGAGAAGGCCGTTCTCGGAAGACCACTCGAGTACCTCAGTGGTGACCTGCCCGAGCCGTTGATAATACCGATGGTCTTGCAGAAAGGTGTTCCGTGTATTCGATGGAAGCGAAATACTAGACGAGTAATAACGAAGCCCCCCCAGTTCATTGATCCTGGAATCTCACTATTTATTCGTTCATTTAACACGTTATTGTCGGTCTTTAGGAACACTGGTTACCATACTAAAACCAGATCGAGCGGTTACATAAGCGTACGGTAGATATTTTATGTAGATTTGTTTGAATATTATTCTGTTTCTTTTAACGTGGAGTAGGGAGATTGAACATTATCGAAGAATTATGAAAGGCTGCATGCCTGAGATGGTTTATAAAGTGTCATTCGGTCTAATTTTCTTGGAAAGATGATACCAGATCACTAAAACCATTGTATCCCAATTACATAGTGGTCCGCTGTATGATAAAGGAGATATCCCACATTTAGTCCGTAGACTGTCGACGCCGAGCTTGGAAGTTACCAGAAAAAGGCTTTGGATAAAATCAGAGGCTCCAGTTTTTCACTACGCGATTCTAATTTAGCGGTAGGTTTGCATCAGAAGAAGGTGTCCCTTTATTCGTTTGAGATAGGCAGAGATGAAGTGCATAATGAGTTGGTGAAAGAAAAATAAACGACTAATGGTGATCGATATATTTTTGTAACGCAATGATTTAAGATAGAACCTCCGCATAAAATTCATATTTCGTGAACAGAAAGGGTCCTGTGATTAATAACGATAACGTTCGGCAATGCCCTAGATCATTTACGATATTTAAGCTTTCGCTTTTTCTTCGAAATATCATGATGACAACCGAGAATGTTTACATATCGTGATTCGCTAATTCTCTGCGTATCCTGAGTTGTATTAATCACAATTTTTCTGTTGGTTGTACACCCAACCCTCTCCTGGGTTCAGCATTTGTCAGCCGCGTTGATGCGGTATTGCCATAAAATTACATTTACTCGGAGCCTGAAATGCGATGGCGCCATTTGGACCGTCTAATGGAAGTCGGGAATCCGGTAATTGGAAAGTAAAATATTTTAGTTTAATCCTAATTGAAAAAAGACCCCAAAGGTCTCCACATCGTCCGGTCAAGGGAACGGGCTTGTGGTAATATTTACAATTGTTTTTAATCTTGTTAGTGCGCAGGAAAATACAGAAAAAAGTAAGATGTCTGCGAGAAGGTGATGTGAAAAGGTAATTTACGCTGTCCAAATAATCTGTTACTGCAAAACAAATCTTGTAAATTTAATTCCACTACCCATTTAATCAACGCTGTAGCCGTTTCATCCTCTTGCAAAAAATGGCCAAGATAAGAAATCGAGGAAGAATGGTGTAGGGAAGACGTATTTTGCCTTCTGCTTTATTGCATCGCGATAAAAGTCTTGAGGATCTCATAAAAGTTTAAAGTGGGATAATGAGGACAAAGATCCTGAAGACGAATGCCGATTGGTCAAAAGGCATAATAGAAGCTATCAAAACGCCACGAATTGCGACTAAAACTTCAATTGGGGGGTGGGGGTTTAGGAAGACGGTGTTGTTTTCACCCGAGCACGTGAAGGAGAAAATAAAATACTTTTTGTCGTTTTATATTTTTAATGCTGATAGGTTTGGTTCTCGTGACCTTAATGAAGCGAGCTTAATTATTATTATTGTTAATTATTAAACCAATTTCGGCTATCTTGGGGTTCTTTGATAAGGTGAAATATATATGGAATATTTAGTAAATTGTCGACAAGTCAACGGACGGAAAGAAAATGGTGGCTACATTGTGGCCTCTTAATAATAATAAATTTTATTTAAAAGCAAAATATCCGTTGACTAAAATTCTCATTTGCGTGATAATCCGCATCGATTTAGATCCATTAACATAAATTCAATAAGAGTAAAGAAATGTTTGCATAAATGTTTCGGCATTGAAAGATAGAGCAATAACTAATGATGCTTTGGGCTCCTCAAAACCTCAATTATTTTACGAAACCTATTTAAAGCAAAATTCAGGAGATGCGATTATCCCGGGCAACAACAATACTTTTTTTCTATTTTGAGGACTTAGTTGATTGTTGAATTGCTATTTTGACCGTTTTCGGTAATTCATGCTTTCCCAGGACCCATTTTATATCAACATACTTCCAAATGAATATATTTTATAATAATCATGATAATCGCTTTAATAAAGTGACGAGGACTATACATTTTAGCCTAAAAATATACAAATAATAATGTAGGAACGAAAACCTTCGGTTCAAATACGAAATGACTGAATTGCGATCGGCATTAAATGGGATTGCCTTCGCATTGGTCGAAGAGATTTACATTTTGAAAGACTTGATTTTTTGCGATCGGAGGCGACACCAAGTATACGTCACCGTCAACACACATGTCGCACTTTCGCATGCCTGTACGAATTGCCATCTTTAACCGGTGTGTTTAACAAAACCATTATTTTTTATCCTTAGGAGTTTTAGGTGGTAATACGGCCTTTTTTACGGACTATCACTAATGCGCCTGGCACCAGTCTCCTGAAACGCGGTAATCAATTCCACTTTCTGACATTTCCTGTCTGTTTTAAATCCATTTTTGACACTGCAAAATCACAGCCCATCGGAAATACGGCGTTTTCACCATGTATATATCTTTCTTACCTTCCATCATTATTTCTTTCTCTTCTTCTGTCAACGATGAGTTCAGGGGGAGCCCTGTAGTGACCTTGAACACTTAGTTGATTCCTGTCACACTTCGAAATTCGTCTACACTTTCGTTTGACTGTTGAAGTTGAAATAATGAATTAATTGTTTTAACACTCAGTGCTGAAAGCTATAGATCGTGAGACCTGAATAAAGCAAACATTTAATTACAAAAAAAATCGCATGCGTGAATTGGGTTACTTTTAGAACTGGAATTTTACCGTTTGAAAAATTGAGGTGGAAAAGCGTCCTTCGCCACTTTCTTTTCGCTTGTTATACTTTACCTATGGTCGTAACAGCAGCGTAATGTGTATTTATCGATTTCCTCGTATTTCGTGCTACGACCTGATGTTTTTGAAGGTCAGCGTCTCACTGGCTATAATTAAGTTTTGACACCAATAAAGGGCGGTGTTTCCGGTAGTGAAAATTCTGAATGATGCCTGTATCTACAAATCCGCTGACCAGTCCGCGGTGCCTCACGTTAGATCTAAGAGATCCCAGTGCTTATCTACCCGCTCACGAATCCTCTATCTCTGTCTCAAGAGCTCCACAGCCACTGGTCCGGGCAGGGTCTCTCCCGCGGTTCTTAAAATCGGTCACTGCGAGATTTCTTCGATTGTCACCTAACTCGTAAATTATTCGTTAGGAAAATGCTCCTTTCCTTCGGAATGGAGAGATAACGCCTATTCCGAAACCGGCCAATCGTTACGCTGGACCTCTGAAGTATATACCTGTCGCTAACTCATCTGTCTGGTTGAAAGTGAGTGAGAAGCACCTCCTCTCTCAACTCTGGACGCCGTGGCCACGTTTTCTCACACCCTCCACTCTTCACTTGATGCCGGAGCGAAAGCTGTCAAGGGAGTGGTCCAAGACATCATCGTTGATTTCAGCACTATCTCACGCTCCCGCATTCTTTCTCAACTATGTGAAAATGGCGTTGAAGGATGGTTGATTAATTGGCTTCAAAACTATTTCTCCAACCGACGTCAATGCGTAAGAGTCGGAAATGAAGCCTCATCCTCCTTGTCAAATAACTGCGGTGTGATACGTGGCGCAGTGCTATCTCCATTCCTTTTTTACTATCACACGCCACGCCTTCGGTCGCCTAAGGACGTGACACTAATAAAATAGGCGGATGACTTGACTTTATGCCATACCTGTAAGACGAATGGTGATTCTTAACAGCTCGGGCAGGCAGTCACTGAGGTACTCGAGTGGTCTTCGGAGAATTGCCTTCTGTTGGACGCATTAAAATGCCCCTCCATTACTTTTGCCCTGAGAGCCGATATTGACACTCCTGAAATCTCTCCACTCCATAATTTCTCCTCGAGCTCAAAATCGAAATTCCTCGGCGTTATTTTAAACAGTCGGTTATCATTGAGTGATAATGTGGATGCCGTCTTCGGTAAATGTCGTCGTCTTTGCTTCTACGTTCGCCGGTTCATGAGACTTGGTTTGAGCTCTAGTCGTATAAAAACCTTTGTCCGCGCCTGTGTAATTCCCCTTATTGTATATCGTTCCCCAGTGATTTTTCTTGGCCTAAAATGTTCCTACTTTTTAACCCTTCGTAGGTTTTTTAAAAGAAATCTCGTATTCTAGTGGTCTGTCTATGATCTCCATCCATGCGATTATCGTTCAACGCCACCCCACTCGTTTTGCCCGAATTGCTGCTCGCATATAGGATGACCCCTCCCATCTCCTCTTTTCAAGTTTATCTAAGTGTAAATCTCTTCTACCAATGCGTAGGCAATACCGTTCAATACCCACAAGAACGGCGGCATATCGCAATGCCATCATTTCTTATTTTTCCCGATCTTTAGTTTCACCGTAGCAGATGAAGCAGTAACTAAAAGACAAATTTAGTATCTAGTACTTTTTATACTGTCTTGTTTTATGCCTAACGTTTAGGTCCTCGTGACCTCAATAAAGCGCCTACAATCATCACGGTTTAATCGGCATGTCAATCCTCCCCATCATGCTCGTGGAAAACGGTTTTCGCGATTCTGGTCAGGTTGCTACTTCGTCACAACTTACTGTTCGCCCAAATGCAAACAACCCAACAGGCAAAAAGTCGCCGAAAAGTCCAAACTCCTAAAATTTTTGCTTTCGCTGTATTCGATCATCACGAGACAAAGATCCAGAAAATTCGGCGGCCGATGCGTCACTCCTAGACTGACGAAATACAATTTCATCCCTTTCTCTGCCTGCACATTCACTGCGTTTGATTTCGCCAAGTCGCAGTGGATCCATTCGACTGTCTCCTTGTCTCCACGGTTTACCCGCGAGATGATTGGGCGGCATTGGTCGACTCCTAGAGTAGAGAGAGGCCAGTGGTATGCTAGAGGGCACCCCCTTTCCCCTGTCTCTAAAACCTGGACCCACCTTCCTCCGTGGGGGAATGCACTCAGTCGTACGACAATTATTGTTACTCAGAGGCGGCAGTATTATCGGAGGGGTCGTGCTTGAATTAGCTTGGCTCTTGGGGGAATCCTGATCTCCTGCGGCTGGGTTGATAATCGGAAATCTCACTTTTTCCAGAGGTTTAAGTCGTCTTGCATATGGTTTTTCCACTGCTCTATTCTGGCGGCCAACTTGCTGTCGAGGTGGTGGGGCATCCGAGTCTGGGTAATGGATCCACGTGCCACCACCCAGACGTTCCGTCGTCCACGAGGACTTGATTGGCGGATTATAGTTACGGTCAGATGTACTCAAGGCTTTTCTGGAACAGGGAGAGACGCGAACATCAACAAGGTATGTCGTGGGTCGTAGAGGCGGTGATTCATAGTTTATAATTGGCAAGATGTTTGTTCGAACTTTGCCGTAGATTTCGGGGTATTTCTGACAGAGGGTCTTTCTGGCAGGTGGTCGATTCACTTGTACCCGAAATCCAGCCTGGCGGGAGTGACCGATGGCACTGGTGGAGGCAAGGGAACAGTTTTCCGGAGTCTGGGTTCCTTCGTCCCTCCTGGTTTGAAGGAACGGTCCAGTGGGTTGGGAATGGTCCATGTGGATGTAGGATTCCTGTGAATATGTGGGAGGAGGCGAATAGAGAGGTGTTACGACATTCTGGTTAGCCGTCACGGTGTCATAGAAAGGTATTTCAAAAGCCGTATAATTTTCACTTCTATTTCGCTGGCCACTACCGGAATCGTCTGACCCACATTCATTAAAGTTAACGTCAACGACGGAGCTGTCGTCGTGGTGACTCTTCAGTGAATCCTGTTCAGTGGCCACTTCTTCGCCTTCGACCTCACATATCCCGATAGTGCAGGCTCCTTCATGTAGGCCTTCTTTATCGTCAGTTATTGAAGTTACTTCCGGTTCTATGGCTATTTCGGCCTCTTCGTGGATGTCGGATTCGACCTGCTTGATTACCTCTTCTCTATCCGAAGAGCAGTCATCTTCCGAGCCATCATTTGTCTTAGAAGTTGAAGTGCCCATGTTGCCTTCTCGAAGAATCGTGCATTTTTGGTAGCGTTTTCAAATTCGCAACCTGCATAACAAATCGATAATTCACGCCAGAACTCTGAAATCTGACGACACTGCACAAACTTAAAAACCGCAGGCGTGTTTGTTTCACTTTGTGCATATTTATAATTGCTTATTTAGAAAATAACTCCAAAAACGTAGTTTAATACCTTGAACGACTTAGTTGTGACACACGAGTGAACTTTTCTATTTCTTTGAACTGGCTAAACGTATTTACAATTATTTGGGTAAATAAATGCAATTACAGACAAATTTCCTGTCAAAATAATACCACAGTTAACTAAATGCGTTTAGAACAAATTATGGACACAAAAACGCGACACTGTGTAGAACACAGGACATGTGCAAAGACCTATCTTACCACACAATATAATCTGTAATACGATTGGAATAAATCGAGGACAACTATTTGAAATTCTGATCACCAGACAACACTTACTACGAAGTAGCCCATTTTCGGTTCATGTGATTATCTACTAAAGAATAAACCGGCTTCTTGAATGATGTTTCCGTGAACAATCTTTGCAAGTAGCCGCTGCATCATCCATCACTTAAGCCAACTTTAAGTCACATTTAGCTCCACCCATTTAGCTTCGATCCATATAAATAATAATGAAACTCGAAAGGTTTCATTGTTAAGGATCCCCGTAAGTAATTTTGGCACCTTGAATGGCGCCAGGGGGATTGTTGTCATCCCCCCTGCCAACTGGCGCCAGGATAAATGCTCAAAGCGATATTAATCCAATGGCATTCCGGCAAACGGTAAAGTGATGTGCCCGGGCACCATCATCCGAGACCACGGTATCGATTGATTCCGATTTAATGCCTGCCTGGAATGATCAACTTTTTGGCGACGCGTTCACAGAGATAATAAAATGTCTCCGACTATAAGGTCACAACCGTTAACGGGTGGTCGATAAAATAATTAACCTCGAAGGTCACTTGAACTCAAAAACGGGGGATTGTGGAAGTGATGAACTGTAGTAAACGTTTTCACTTTTGTATGGTTTGGGTTTGTAGATGTTGGTATTAGTAATCATCATCCAACGCAGTTTATTAGCCAAACGATTGCCTTGAAAAGTGGGCTCCCAGCTTCCTTGGCCTTACTACCCCCCAACCCCTGTTTAATTACTACAACCAACGTGTGCATGGTGACGGCGCAAGACAGAGGTTTGGGAGCTCTGTCGCTGGGCTGTGCAGAATGTGACCAAACCGCCACAGCCGACTGGGTTGTACACGGATTTACAGCTTCTCCGTGCCGGAACATCGACGCATAATTTCGTTGGAGAGCTGGTCGCGCCAGTCTGCATTCAGAATTCGTCGCAGACACCAGTGATCGACTACTTAATGTCTTCGACACGCAGTTACCCGGTTTCGCAGCCGAATGTTACGATGGGGCCGATAGCGGCGCGATCTTGGTACGGAGGCTTATCTCCGCTGGGCGGCACCGGCTTGTACGCAGCTGTTGGAACGCGTTTGTGCCGCTGTCGACTCGTATTCGGACCTTCTTCTTCGCTTCGGGGACACTGTAGTCTCCATATATTTACGATATCGTCAGCTAACTTCAAGTCGCGTTTGTGAGCAGCAGTGAATGTCGTATGATTAGCATTGACTGAGGGGAATTTGATCCTGAAAAAATAACCTCGCCCCATGACTGAGCGCATTTGCCGTCGAATTGGCCAGATAAATTGACAAATACAACGCGTGGGCATCGTCAGCTAGTTTTGTAATAAATAGATAGACGCCGTCGCTACTATTAATCTAAAAGTAGTGACCATTTAATTGAAAGCAAAACTCAATTAACGACAACATCGAGGGAGAGCCGGGATTAATTAATTTGAACAAATAATGTGGGCCTTGGCAATGTACACAAACAAGGGACGATAAAAGTTGACCAATTGACGATAGACAATACATAAGAGGGCGTTATTTAGGGGAGATGTTGAACGATCATCGCATGCCACCCTACACGTACTGCATGTGGTTGGGGTGCTTAAAAAGGAAGGCGTGTAAATTGCCCTGGCTGTTGAGGCCGCTCATGGCATGGTGCACCTTGACTTCGAGCTGATCTTCAAACGTCCTACAATGACAAAAAGAACAAAATGGGGCAGGGGTTACATAATCCTAGGTTCTAATTTCCTAACGTCAACACAAGATGCATCCTTGTTTGGGATAACAACTTTGATGAAACCTGAGATAAATTTGGAGGAAATCGGCAAGTGAATAAACCGAGCATGCACAAAATTCAGCGCACATATTCTAAATAATCAGCGTTTAATTAAATGAACGGTCCTGTGAACTCAGGTCACTGATCGCAACCATCCGTGGGTGGCCATAACAATCTAAAATGTTCAATTGCTAAAACGGTCTGACAGCTGGGCTTACTGTATATTGCTTGGGTTGAGAGTGACTTTCAAGTCGCGTAGAGATTCGAGGACACTAGAGCAGTCTGGTGATGCGTTATCCTGTTCGCTGAGAGAGCGAATCTGCACCAGGATGCCAGTCAACTTAGTAATTAGGTCCATGTTCTTCATATTCCGCAGACGTTGCACTTGGATGCTCTTCACGCGATTCACAATGTCGTAGGCGTCCTCGTCGCAGCGTTGTTTGAAATCCGCTGGCTGTTCCAGTGGAGGTACGCCGTGTTCCTGGGCGATCTTGACAAATGCAAGCGACAATGGATTGTCAAATAAACCGAGTTAGATAATTGTGAACGGGACGCTTGAACAGGAACTATTTGTGAAATATCTCAATAGGCCAACTAGCAAGGTTGTAAAACTGCTTATATGCTCGTTATTCATAAACAATAAACATGGAACAAGCGTTGAAAAAACGATGGAATTATGGTTTCAACAGCGAACATACCTCATTAGCATATTGAAGTACATGAACGAGATACTGAATGAGTTCTTTGTTGAGGCGTTCAAGATGAACAATCAGTGTCAGATACTTGTGTTGAAATTCAAGAGCTATCTCAGACTCGTTTGAGATCTTAAGCTCCGCTTCAGAGTTCATGTCTTGTAGTTCATCAACGCAACGTTTTTTCACCTCCAAAATCTTGGACAATTTGGTCTAAATCGGAGGGGCACGTATAAGGAGAAATTTTGAACGAAAAGATAATGAAAGCGTAACAGGATCCATACCACCATGACAAGAAACTTCATGGGATAGCCGCCGTAAATGTCAGACTCGTTCAAGAGAAGGCGACCGCCAGCGCTTGAGGGATCATTTAAGGACAAAGCCGCTCCACCGATACCAGCCGTCATCTCTCCCATCGACGGTGCCTTGAGAGAGCCGAGTCCCGACGAAGAACCTTCCCCGGTTTGGCAGAGCGGACAATCGTGAATTCCAAAGTCGCTAGTAGCACCCCCAACGGCATGAGCTATCTTGTGGTGATGCATGTGCCTCTTGCCCTATTGAATTCAAAATTATACACACGGGTCAACCTCTAGGAGGAGGAGGAGGAGGAGGAGGAGGAGGAGGAGGAGGAGGAGGATAGGCTAACGTACCTGCAAAGCAGACTGGGCTAGCAATCTAGCTGGACTCATAAACAGGTTGCGGCTGGCTTTGTGTTGGGTTTTGTAGGCAGATAATGGGATTGTCTCCTGTGCATCAATGCTAATAACTTCATAGTCTGGAATTGACCGAGTTCCCAAGTTAACTTTATCAAAAGTAACACGATAGCAATGGCGCAATGAATCAATTGCATCCACTTTTCCAGCATAAAGGCCGTCCGTAGGATAACGCACTCTGAAAAATACCGCATTTAACAACACCGCCTACCTTGCATTTATTCGTGTTCCAATAATAAGAGGCATGGGAACATGCATGTCATCTGGAAGGTCACGCAAGAACTCTAACTGCACCGACCGGGTGGCTTGTAAAGTGCGTATCTTTTCGCGTTTTTCGTTGAGCGACCGTCTTTCCTCATCAAAAAATGCTGCGGAACAGCGGCGAGGCTTGCCCATTAAACGTCGGAGTAGAGACCAGTGGGTTCTGGTCAGTCTGCGGGTCTTGACGTTTGGGAAGTTTTCACGCAGGCAAATGCGGAAATCATTCTCGCTCAATAACAGTGGTCTAAAATATCTGATGACGTGCATAAATAGCATAATACCTATCGAGATTTGAATACAGCCATTCATAAAAAACCCATTTATGAGCTTTGGGCAATTTCAGAACGTTTCTAAGGCGGACCGCGTTAACCTGTGCGCTCCGTCGTTCAGGGTTTGTGTAAGCATTTCGCCAACCAATGGCATTGGGCACGCCCTTGTGCTAAAAAGTTTCAACGGTACGAAGTGCAGTACCTGTTTGATAGGTCTACGAATTCTGTGTTGGTCATCTGGTTGAATGGGAGTGATAGGTGAGTAAATTCTGGGTGACTCGCGTTGACGGAACTGTGGGGTTTGCTCATAATGCTCTTCATAGTATCGACTCTTCTTGCGGGTTCGTGGGGGCTAAGGCAGTAATGATTATAATATATCACCTACATTTTTGCGATATGACATCCCAAATTCATCCATGTCATCTGATAAACAAAATATTCAAAAAAAATACCCTTACAATGAGAATCGTCTGCCATTTTTTGAAAACCCACCGAGAAAGCGCGCGTTAGTTGACGAATTTAAAGTAATTTGAACACCGTTTGCAAAAAATATTCCAGATAAATCAAATATATTCTTTATATATAGAACACATCATTTAAAAATGCTGAAATATTTTTGATGATCCGTGCTTTCTTTTTTTAATTATGACTATGAGCATGTACAATAAGATTTGAGTGGAAGGCAATCACGTGTAAATGTTAAAACTAAGTAACATTAATGAACTTTATTGACTTTTTGTTGTAGTTGATAAATTATTTGTTTTATTTTACGACCATTGAATCTTCATTCCCATTCACTCCATTAAAATTGAACGTGTATTACAAAACAGCGCTCTTTCGGTGTTGTGATGATGGACAGTCCAGGTGGCATTTTTTTCAATTACGGGAAACCTTTAACGATTGAAAATAAATATATTTCCCTAATAGTAACCATTAAATTCGCATGACTATTGTCCAACTTCGAGCGTTTCATTTCCAAAAGCTGCTTTGATGCGATCGACATTGACTGTATCCTCTACGTCGTTGATAAAAAAATTTAAAAACCTTGACCGTTCGTTTCCTGGAACAAAATATGGCCGTCGTACGGGGGTTAGAGCATCTGTGGGACATGGTCGCAGCTTACAAAAATATGGGAGAACTTCTGAAGCGTCGAATCCAAATGCCAAGGTTTTGAAGGTTTTCAGGGAACTGTTGAGCGTATATTCCTGGCGAAATGTCTTATGTGGATCATTAAATAGTTGTTAGTGTGTTCATCGATGAGTTAATCGGCGGCGAAAAAATCTCCAGGTAATCTCAACGTGGTCGAAAAAAACAGTTCTGCTGGGCAACTCGGAAGGCCAGGCTTGATGGTCGATCGGATGCTAGGTAGGGTCATTGGAAGATTGTTCAACAATCCTTTCTGTTGTCTCGAGCCTTGTGCGCTGCCTTAAGCTGTCGGTGGAACCTCACAACCATGCCATTAATGACTGGGCGGTATGCTGTCGTGCACAATCGGAGGCAACCGAGGAATTGGGCCATCTTGCGGAAGGCAAATGACTCAAAATACGGCAACCCAATAGATTAGGAACGCGTTGATTACAGTCTCGACAGTAGCGTCCGGTATTGGCATCGCTAAAGGCCATCTTGTGAAGCGGCCAACGCACTTCAACAGAAAACAGAACCCCAACCAGTGAGGTAAGGGTCCTACAAGATCTAGGTACACGCGGCTTAAACGGGCATCTGGTAGGCCGAACGAACGCAATGAAACATTGTTATGCCGGTCACGTTGGTGCGTTGGCACGCTATGCATGCTTTGGACAATTTTCTCACGTCCTTCGAGCGGACTGTTCATATAAAGCGACTAGCGATCAATTTAACTGATGCCTTGGGAGCAAGTGGAGTGCACCGAAGAAAGTACGGCGAAAAGATAAGGGATCAACAGGACGAGGATGAGTCTTCGAGGTGTCGCACAAAATACCTATCGTTATGCTGAACAACGGAACGGCTGTATAAGTTGATGAAAGTATTTTGAGTTTCCGCCTGCACCTCCCGCTATGCTTTGTCAAGGATTCATAGTCGATACAAGCCGTCGTCAAACCATTGATTGTGATATGCGAAAGAGCATCACCGACTAGGTTGTCGGCTCCCTTAATGTGTCTGAATTCTATGTTAAATTGCGATAAAAAGTGCAATTGTCGGATTTCTTTTTCTGTATGCTTGACAGATGATGAACAGAATGAAGAAGCATGTGGTAAATGGTCTGCCAGTTAGATTTGAAGCCTCGACACAATATCAATCGTTCTTATAAGTTTCTGTCTTTTTAACTCGTTTTAAACAAACCTCAATCAAATCCGTGCACTACAATGTATTGATTTTTACACGTGGTTCAGGTGGCCTAAGATCGTGCCTTCCATGCGCCAACCCTCCTTTTTTTCATACACCCTATGGTTCGCAACTACAGGTCTCGATATATTATCAGAAAGCCACACATGGCTGACACTCGCGGTGTAGTTACTCCCCGTTTCTCTGAATGGTCTATTCGTAACGGATTTCTCCTGGTACCCTCTGTCGCTGCGACCAATTACGCGGGTTCTCCAATACACCCGAATTTTACAGAACGTCGTTTCGGTTGGCCACGGCAACCTGTTAACGGTCATGCGATCGTACAAACAAGTCCACTAGCTGTAACACCTGTAGGAGACAACACGGATATGCCGCTATCGCAAAATAGCAACGATTCCATCTCTTCAACGTTGAATAGACGTGCCCTGAAATCTGAGAGCATCATACTGCCACACCGTTCCACGAATAGACGAAAGCTGCGTGCCACAACAGTCTCATCAACAGGCCAAAAGGACTCAGACAGCACTTCGGCAAATCTGCCATCGACTACTCGACCCAAAAAGCCACAATTAAGCTGGAGATGATATTTTCCTTTATTGTAATTGCAGTTTCCATTGCTTTGTGGTTTTATATCAATTTATGTACCTCTGTTGTTAATTTAAAAGTTTTGCTCACTTTTGCCGTCTGATTAAATTTTGCACCACCTGAATACCGGTTTGACGCTATTTTCCCACCCAGTAAAGAATGACCCAGTTCGTGCACCCAATCAGTAAAGCTTTCAACCCATTATTCATAAACAACGATGTATTCAAGAAGCCCGAGCAACATGTCAATAATACCATTTTATTAATAGATTGATTACGTATTTGCGACATTTGTGTTAAGTATGGCCAGTAGGGTGAAGAGTTGCAGAGATATGAGATAAAATAATAAAACACAAATGATCGACGTTAGGTTAATACGCAAGAGAGCATTTCGGCTTGGTGATCGATGGGGGCTGCCTCGGTAGAGCACTCGTTGAATGGGAATTGTGTGTATAAGAGAAAGAGACTCAAAAGAAGAGCTCCATTACCTGGTTCCGACTGGTATCCTTCGGGCAGTATGGACACTTGATTTTCCTAAAAAGAAAACAACTTCAGCTCAGTTGGTTTTAGAATTATGGCATGTTTGGATTTGGGGAGTGCGTAAGCCCATAACTGATGCATTACGCAGGCAAACGCGATGGCGAGGTTGGGATTGCACTGGGCGGCCCGAGAGGTCATAATGACCTCTGGACAACCCTGGATCAGCCTCCCGCCAACATTGGCCCAGCACACGAATCGGACAGGTCAAACGCAATAGGCAGCAAATATTATATAATATGTTAGCGCCAACACCGACAAAAGTAGACATATGGGTTAATGGGTCCTTACCCGCGCCTTCTAGCCGTAGAAGGAAAACACAGACACAAGCAAGATTATTATGGTGCACATGCTATTTCCCTAAGAATTCATTTATTTTAGATGAAAGCACGTCATTTATACATCCATAACTATTCCCCCATACCTTGTAGAGATACTGCACGCTATTAATTGTCATTCGCTATTATTCAAGAGTGCCATGTCGTGCAATAGCGTGAATTATGTGCCCTTGGGGCAGCCAAACGTCTTGCTTTATCACAAACTGTTGGCCAACATCTCATTGGTCGACTATTTCCATTGGTCCAACCGAGACCAAACGTTTTTAAAAAAAGCGTTAAATTTCAATCAAAGTTTATATCTTCGCTTTCTATGGGGGTTTGTGTTTCTTTTTCTACGGGTCATAACAACCAATGTTTTTAAACGATCACTTTCTCACTTATCTTTTGTTCAATCACCCTAGTGACATGTCAATCGACACAGAAGGTGTGGGGATCCTGTCGTCCTCCTAATGGATTATACCAGACCAGAAGTGATAACTAACCAATCAATGTGGGATGGGGGTGGAGGCAGCGATAAATCAAACACGGATTCTGCGGCAATGCGGCCTTGTTCTCGACTGTCCCGTTAATTAACCCAAAACCAAGGGATTAAAAGACGATGGTCAGTGGGAAAGGCGGGAGAGACTGGAGAGATCTTCCAAAAGGCACTGGTTGATGCCGAACGAAACGACAGTGACAACTACTGCGCGTGCCTGTGTCCACGCGAGCCCCAGGCCACGTTGACCTCAGCGCGGTGTGAAGAACCCTATCGGAGTATTGTGCATAATAAGACGAACCGTTTGACGGACCTTCGATCCGAGCTGGCCAGCGAGTTGAAGGCCTCGCGGGTTATGGCGTGGCCGCAGTTGAGGCGCACGGGGGGGTTTGTCGCGCTGGAGACCTCCTTTATGACTGGACAGTGGAAAATGTTGTGCCGATGGGCAACCGTGTCCAATTCAACCGAGATCTATAACAGAGGACAACGACAAAACAATTTATATGTATCAATGGCGATAAGTCCGTTTTAACTACCACTGTTGTTGTATCGGAGTAGTCGTGACCAAAACCAGACAAAAACATTGGGAACAGTTCTGCGCCATTTCTGCTGCCACAGTATGACGCGTGCCTCGGTGCGATTCTGCGTATCTTAGGCTCAACCGTTGGGAGGCGAGCCCACTAAAAGAATTACCCAGAGTCGGCGACATCAAATACAACAATCACTCCCACCCCTTCGGGATCACTGGGTACATCACTCTGAGCCCCAACAAAATGGTGACTCTGCCGTAACAACAACCACAAGATTAAATTACGATAAACCGATGGAAAACATCCATTACGATTTTCGGGAATGTGTTTACAGGTGACTGCGTCATACGAAGGGGTGGAAGTTACCGCTGTATCATCCTACACTTAACAAAAAAGAGAGGCTTGATGGTGTAGCGGTTTGCATCCTCGCTCTGTTGACAAGGGTCTGGGTTCGATCCTCTTTGTTAGGCAACCATACGTGACAATAGAGAGCCACCTGTAAAAATATTCCCGAAAATGTTCAAGGTAAACCCACACGAAGTAAATGTATCCTCTAGTATCGCGCAAATTTGGACATCGGGGAGGCAACAGAGGAGCTACACGTGGAACTCAGACTGTCGATGGAGCCCGATTCTGCTACCCGGAAGTCTCCAAACCTTCCTCCGGAAGCCCCTCCAAGAATATAGGGGCACGGCGCTGCGCCCGGCTTGTTACTGGTGGCAAATAGATGGTCAGCGTAAACGGAAAAGACGAATAATGCCAAAAACTCGTTGGCCATTAATTTTCTCGGGAATAGGTTAGCAGGTTGCGTCCCCAGTGGCCCCCGAGTGGGTTAGACAACCTGGGAATCGAACGCGGGTCCCTCACCAAGAGAGAGAAATTATGCAAACCGCTACACCATCGGGCCACGTGTGCTAATGGTTTTACGCTATTTTGACCACTCAATGAACCTTCCGCGATGGTATCCTGGAAAACAACGGCTCCCACGACCCGACAGACCCTTGAAAACACGCTCAAAAAGGTAACAGCTAGGCTAAGTTGACTATCACTAACAGGGAAGGTGTGTGTGCCGTTGGAGTTCATTGGAGCGTATTCGCTGAACCAGGCAAAGGCGCGCTGCAACTTGCGCAGCTTCGGCAAAACCCGAAGGCCTGAGGCGAGTGCGCATCGCAACGGGTCGATGCTGGAGAGGCCCAGTTGGGCAAACGCCACCGAGCCAAAGAGGTGGGCGGCGCGGAAAAAGGCGTTCGGCCTCTCGACGGCATCCACAGCGTCCTCCCTGCAGCCGCCAGCCCCACCCTCCTCACAAAGACTGATGAGCGGGAGGAGGGAGAGTGCGCCGCCGCCGCCACCGCCGTCCCAGGTGCTGCCACTCGCGTCCCAGACTGTGGACGAGGACGACGCTGATTGGGCCTGCAAATCGGTTGTAGCGCAAGAGGAGGAGACAGCGGGGGTTGATAGAGAAAGGTCTTCGTAGGGAGTGCCATTGAGACTCTGGCCAAGGAAGACGAGACTGCCCATGAGGTGCTCAAAATCTGAAAAGAATTAATCGAACCGATTTGCCGTGTTATTTTGAACAGGGTTTGAATATTGCTTGGTGCGTGTGGGTGTCTCCTGCCAGATGATGAGTCGGCTACTTCATGGATGTCGCGAATCGTAGCCGCCTACGCGCGGCGATCGAAGGCAGGTGAGGACCCATTGTGATCCAGGTCTGTTGTTAGCGACGGATCCCGTACTTCCAGGCGCTTGACGTCCGCTTCGACGGTGCTGATCAACGTTTTTAGTCGCACAGCGACCCAGCAGCGCAAACCTCTCCATGGTGGCGGTGAGAGACTGGGGGGTTTCTGCCACAGACCGGCGTAGAACGTGGCCGAACCACTATAGCCGAACCAGTGTTGTATAAGAGTTGACAGCTTCTTCGCGCATGTACATCGAAGCCGTATTTCGTTGCTGGAGAGCTTGTTACACCAGTCCCACTCAAGGATTCGTCGCCGACACCAGTGATCGTATAGTAACGATGTTCCAGTTTTCGGGCCCACGCATCCCCGGAAACGTCGAAATCTCGCGTAACGGTAAAGCGGGACATTGGGAGTGTGGAAAAGACGCCTGCGCTAATTTCGACCAGTACAGAGGCGTCGGTACTTAGTGAATGCGGCATTATCATAACCAGGATAAAAGTAAGCTAGTCCCTTTCAAATCCCTCGCTGTCCCAGAATGAGCGGAAACGTTTTTTGGAGACAATCGGCAAGCATGTCTTGTAAACTTCGTGTGGGATTCAATCTCCGTCCTATGGCCCATGAATCTTTAGTTAGTGTATTAAGCTGGCGAGGTCTGGCCGAATTCGTGGATCACAACAAATATTGGGTCAGAGGGATATTATCTGGGTGGTGCTCTGGCCAGCCGTTTAACACTCCATTGGTCAGCGTTTTCGGTGTTCCCACTATGCGAGTGACAATATCTGGAATGCGCTGCGGGCGCTTTTGCGCCCTAAACCTGAATTTGGCAGAAGACCTTCGAAGAGGCTTGCTAGATCCACGTGACTGTCGTACAGGCGGTGATACGTAGGCTTCTGGTGTCTAGAAGCGTGCTGACGTTCCGGCAAGCCATGTGTAGCTTGAGGTTGCAAACTAGCTCCTTTATTGATTCGACCACTGGGAGGGTCGTTTCGCGGGGAACGGGTTGCAATGTTTCTGGCCTAAGGAAGTGTGAAAGTGACCTCGGTATATGTAGCCACGTGACCTGTGTCCGATCAAATAAGCGAAGGTAGCTAGAAATGATGACTCATTATATATGAATTTCACGTAAATGTATCCAGATAACCACGAAAAGAGTTTAAAAATAGCAATGCCAAAATGAAGCCTGCGTTGTGCGACTAGAGGATGAAAGTGCTTCGTGGATGTCTTAAATGAAGCGACTCACCAGCTGGGAAGTCCGCGGCGTACGGAACAATTTTGGACATGCTAGCAATTACACCGGCCGGGTTGCCATCACAAAAGCGAACATCCATCAAGAACTCCAGTTTCGCAAGGACATATTGCAACTGTTTGGTCTTTGGCTCCAGATCCGATGCATTCGACGCCAACCAACTAAGAATACGATGAATACATTTTTGGAAATTGGTACAAAGACAATTTCCGGTAAAGGTACATGGCCAATAGACTGCGCAAGTTGGTGGTCATTTTAAATGAGGTTACGATACTTATGAGCATTGGATGCAGGGACTTTCAATTATTTGTCACTTTTATTTGGAAAAATATGACGCAAAATAAGACAATCTGGCTTACTCTTTAGCAGGCTGTAAATCACCATTTTTTAGGGCAGAAACCATTGCGCCAACTTCACGAAACCGCTTGATACCAACGTCGTCTTCTGAGAAACCAACTTCCTATACACTTCGTTTTACGAAATGAAATTTCAATTACCTGGGCGAGTTGAACAGCAACAGGGCCGTGGCCGTTCCGTACAAGCTCTTCCGTGATAAGAGCCATGAACAACTCGTCTTCCGTCATCTTGTCGGCAATTTTGTAAAGCGAAGTTGGAGGCGGTGGGTCGAAATTAGCTGTGTGAGTGGGGAAATTTGTAGAATCCATGGCGAAGTATGTGGACACATTTGAGAGGTCATCGGCGAAGATTTTATCGACGGTCTTTTTGAATTTAGAAATATTGGCATGGACATTACGGTGCCGTTTTTGGATATCCGAAAAGTCGGATTTTATGCTCGAGAGAAGGATATTTATTTTTGATCTTGTTTCAGCAGAAATAGTATCACCTAAGGAAAGAAAATTCTCGACATCAAAAAATTGTCACAAAATTCATATGATTGAAAACAGGATTTCTGGACCACATCCTAAATTCCAAAGAACCCAAGCGTATTGATTCGAAAGGAAAAATTAAGCAGTACACTATGGCAGACGAAATACGTGTGCTGCCTGAAATATAAATATTATACAAAATGTCGTTTGACCTCATCGTAAAATGACTCATATGCTGGCAGTATTTTAAGTAAAGCGATTGGTGATATGCAATAAAAAAACATGTGGCAAGCAATAAAGAAACATTATCTTTTAGACTCTATTGACTTTCTTACTAAAGAGTTTATTAAAAATAACGCATTTATAGTTGTGAAGGCACAAAATGGGTTTTATCAAAAGACTAAGAGAAGAAGGACAACTAAAGAATTAATTCAAGAATCCAACATAAACTATGATACGTTTGAATAAGACAAACTCCTACTCGGTGATAAAAAGAAACTCACAAGAGTTTTTACTTTTAACTTCCTCTAAAAGACCGTCCAGCAATTCAAGTGTACTTGCCCCATTCGTTTCATAAGATTGCTTAAATCCGTTTAAACCATTTTCTATTTTGCAGGCTTCCGTTGAGAGCACAATTAATTTTTCTTTTATAAGGGTTGTATCGTCTTTTAACGAATTCATCAAATTTAAAATGTTTGCAAAAATAAAAACAAAGAAAAACACACAGAAAATTGTTCGCACCGATTAGGATGATACTGACAGTTAGGTGTCTATAAATGATTTTTGTGGGATTCAATAATTTTAAAAGTATAATAAATACCTAATAGCACCGTTATATATTTCCAAAACAATGTTGCTCGTTTAATTTGAAAGAACTCTTCGTCGAATATATATAATCAAAACGAGCAGCTTATTTCGAATGCATTTTTGTAAAATTTCATAATAAATTTCACATATAAAAATACAGTAGAAACAAAGAGTACGCCTGAAAAATTATCGTTTGCAAAAGATAATATTTTGGAAGTACATGAGCTGGTAGTGGCCTTGTTATTCATGAAGGTCATTTATTCTACTTATTTCAGAATTTGCATCTTTTAAATCCCCCAGTTTATAGCTATTTATATGCAGATGACCATTTTACTCATCTTATTTGCTGATATTCCTTGAACTAGAATAATGAAAATAATTGTTGCCATCTTAACCCCATGTAAGATTGAAGCTGTTAGCGACCTTTAGAGATTGATTTTTGGAGGCGATAACTGAATTCATTTTCGACAATACCGTCTAGAACGATTATTATTGAAAGCGAATTAAGTTATAGAATGTAATTTTCACTTTATATAACAATAGACACATTTTCGTCTTTTTCTTTTGGGCGGCTTGCTCCTCGCAGAGGATGAGCCGGCTACATGGATGTCGCGCATCGTAGCACCCTCCGGCCTTGCCAATCGGGCATGAAAATGGCGCAAGAAAACGTTATGGGATCTCTGTCACTGGTCGAACCACTGCAGCCGACGGTATTATAGAAGGGTTGAAAGCGTATGAAAATCAATGTCTTATTTAGTTGGTGCAGCGGTTGCCGCTGTCTACCGACTCCAATGCCGCCCGGAATTCGATGAAACATGCTATGGTTGGTTGCTGTTACTTGTGACGATTCTCTGGTATTCGGCGCAAGGTAAAGATCTGGTCGACGCATCTTCGGCCGCGCCGGAAGCCTCCTTGCCTGAGGAGGGTGCGAGCTTATCTGGCGGAGGTGAAGCGACTTAACAGGACTGCTGATACTACTTTCGTGGCTATGTCGATAATATCAGGATGAAGGTGTACCAGTCACTTGGAAATGCTTCATTTCCCAAGATCAAGCTGAACAGGGTGTGGAGAGTGTCGTTGATGGTCTACACTGTGTGGTACTCAAACTGTGTGTCGCGACACACCAGTGTGTCGCGAGAGATGCCCAGGTGTGTCGCGATTGTTTTGAAAAATATTCAAAAATGCTAGGGTTTTTGAACTCCCACATTACTTTTCTAACTTATAATTCAGTTTGTATTTAAATTCAAATAGATTTACGTTCATATATGAATCTTATTTGAGAAATGACAAATTCCATCGACTGGGATTCGCCGAAAAACGTTTGGACGAATTTTGGCTCTCCTTGAAGCACTTGTTTCCAGCTCTCAGTTTGAAAGCAGTCAAAATCATTTTGCCGTTCGCGTCTTCATGGTGTTGTGAATTTGGATTTTCAGCTTTGACTGAAATCAAATAAAAAAGAGAGCGCGACTCCTTCAACTTGACGACGAAATGCGTGTTTGTTTGTCAACATTAGAGCCCCGTTTGAATCTTATTTGCTCTCGAAAGCAAGCCCACCCATCGCATTAGAAATATACACGTTGAAAAAAAATTTAAACAAAACGTTTTTTTACTTAAGGTGTGTCGCGTAACTTTTCAGATATCCCAAGTGTGTCGCGAGTGAAAAAGTTTGAGTAACACTGCCATAAACGGACCACCACCACTCTACAGGGAGGCCTTGTACAATTTCGGTTTTTCGGCCGTTTTTTGTTGAAAAACGTTTTGATTGAGCGTACATACTTGCCGACGTATTGATTCCCACAGGGCACGCTGGTAGACGCGACGCGACGGCATCGGAGAGGGCTTGGCATTTAGTGGGCTGGCTAAGAGCGGCGACGTTAGCACGTCTAGTGGCGCAGGTTCTTCGACGGCGTGCCAGTCATATCTTGAAGCGCGCTAACATGGGTGTGATCGAATCAAATCTTGTTGCCTGTCTCCGCAGTCATCAATCGTTGACGCCTAACGTTATAGTACTATGATGTTGTCTATTTGGTGTGCCGTGCGGCCATCGTTTGAGTTCCCACACGAGTACTGTGTTGTTGGCCCCCAACTGCGAATTCCCATTAGATGTTTTCTCCGGAAAAAGATTCCGCGAAAACAATTGGTATCAAAGTCAATCGAAACATACGTATTATCTGTAAACGTATTCTGAGGGCCCCGTTATCGTTTACGAGAACCCCGTATAGCCTCTAAAGAAAAGCATTTATGCAAAATGGTTTTCCTAAAGGAAGCAGATTCAAATGAATCTGTTTGAAGACTTCCGGGTAAATGGAATTGTCATTGACGAGAGCAAGGGAACAGCACTGCCTCGGAAATTAACGGGTATTCCACACTGATTGCAAACTAGACAGGATGAAACGATAGAAACTCTAGGTCTCCTATATTACTCGATTTATATAAAGGCGTAATGATGTAACGAATACCATTTTTTAAGCTTCACACTGGCCTGGTTTCTCGGAAGTTGAAGATCGCGATAAGAATCGGTTTACGCGGACGGTAAACGATGCTAAAACTCCACTTGTCTCCAGCTATGGGGCAACGCTCGCCATGGAATATGCGCCCTTAAGTCTTATGGTCATCCATGATGGTGAATTGTGTACCGAAATAATGATTATGCAAACGCTTAAGTGCCTTCTCTCTGCGTTTGCTAATAGCATTTTTCGCTCTTACTCAACAGTCTGGCTATGAAAATGACGTCCTTCCCTCTTGTCTACGGACAGATCCAAGCCCCACTTAAGCTGTATCAACGATGGTGTGGGTTTTTTAATTAAAACCAAAACGATTTACCTAAACGCTTTCAGTCAAACGTTCTTGAACATTAGCTCGCGACATCTAATGCGCAGTTCGCCATACAAATTCACTGTAATTAATTAACTTGAATGAAGATTTCGCAACAGTAGAAAATTATGGAATGAACCTGTAACAGTATTGTAGACAACAGACGAAAGGGGATAATTCGGAAGATGAACATTGAATAAGGAAATTTACAAGGGAACGAATTCTAACTGAATCAACCTTATTACATTGTCTATCAATGTGATAACCAGATGTGGAGTGTAATGAGGAACATAAAAGATAGGCGATCCGATATAGATGTAACAGAAAGATTTGTAGTGACCTTAACCATTGTTTGAATAATCATAAAATATTATTCATTCCCGACCTTCATCTTCTGAATTTTGGACCTCTAAGTATACGAATCACACTAGATTTGCGTACAGTCGGAAACCTGATGTTGTTATGTATACGAATAAAACGTTGGGGTTCATTTAAACAACTGTAAATTGGCAACTGTCACACTTACGTTACAACCGTTAATATAACAACTCGACACTGTGTGGCGTTTAATACGGGCCAAAAGGCACTGGGGTTATTTTTGTTTGTAAATTTGTCAGAACCCGTAACAGGGTTTACATATTTTAATGGAGGGCTTACCATGATTATGAATCATAAGTAGTATTATGTGTATTAGCAGCATTGTGTGCATGCCCATAATTTATTTGATGTTCGAATTTAGAAGCGGATCGGCTGCAAGAGATGAAACCGCCTTCTTTGTTTGTTATACGCATTCGTTTAAGTCGTATTGCACACGTCACTCAACTCTCCATGGTTTTATGTTTTTATTAGTTTAACGATTTTGCACAATTAACGCCCCAAACCTGAAAAGGACCCGTTTTGTTTAAAAAACGGATTCTCGCAGTAGTATGCCGGATGCTTATTAAACAGTCGCGCAGTTTCCTGCTTAAAATTACCAGCTCACACCCGTTCCTGCAAAGGAGTATATCGAGTAGATAACATAATCGAAAACTAATTTAATCCAAAGCGAACACGGAAACACACGTGCCTTGAAGGCCGAAACCGAAAGTTTTTATATTTCTAGCATTTAAACAAAAGGTTAGTCAGCCTGCTACACCTCTACGACATTACCCGACACCATTTAAGGATACCCACGTAACGAAAAGAGCACCACCTCCTCACGAAGTCGATCCTTCCTGGGAGTCGAACCCAGGTGTCTCACCAACAGAGCTACAATAGTAACGCTACGCAATCGGGCCACAATCAGTGCCTATGCCCATTGGACTATACAAGACAACCTAATCACACTCAAGCCCCGGACTAGAATAGAATCAGCAGTAAGGTACCAAAGATTGAACATTATCTCCTTATGACGCATTTTGAGTGTAGCAACCTTGAAGGCACCCATCGAATAAGTAGCCTTATCTGTGGAATGTCTGCCATATACCCAGAGTCAACACCAAAACCAATAACATCATATGCAATATAACATAAATAAAACTCGGCGCAAGGTCTACATAACCCAATTGGTTCGTTTGAATGAATTGGAGATGTTTCGCGTGAGGCGACAGGCATCTTCGGGGTAGAGGCAGAGGAACACGTGTGCAGTGAATAACTTTGCAATGTTGCAGGTGGTGTTGCCGACATTAAAAACGACGAAGCGATGGGATGTTTTGGGTCTGCCGACGGCTGAGATTGTGGGATAAGCGCAGCGCATGAAGGGCTCAGTGCTGAAGTCGGCCTTGCCTGTTGTGGGATTCACTGGCCACACGGAGACCGCCAGTTCACCTTTGTGGGGAAGAGATAAGGCAGCCAGGTGTTCATCTAACACCACAATTACCGCGCGACACACACCCACACGCCCGCCCCTAAGAGCAGTCGTAAAAATCAAAGAACCGCCTACTCGGAGCACGGTCGCGTGTTTCAACCAGGTTTTCGTCGACATGCAATGGCGAACTGTCAATCTCCGTGTACTACTTGAAAAACTATAGGCGCTGCTTGCGAATACTACGAATAATATTTATGCGCTGCGACAAAGGGTTTGTGTAACACATGAACACTGCAAATTGCACGACTTGCACGTGTTTAGAGATCCGCGAATGTGATTCACAGAGTTGCGAGAAAATATTTCGTTAAATTAATAATGTATTAAAAAGTGCTATAAGTGCTCCAAGAAAGCAAAGACCCAAAGCATCTGGTGCCTATCGTCGTCGATTTGTGATTTTATCATTTAGTTAACCGGAATCTTCTCATTTAAACGCGTCTTTCAAATTTCGGTGAGATTGCCAGTACCCGCAAATCCGTTCGCATGAAACCTTTGGCGGTGCGGATTTCAAAATGCAGGTAGCTTCGAGAAATGCCAGCATGTTACAGCAAAAGAATCAACTATATACCAAACGTGTCTATTCGTGTAGTGATAATTGGTTTTAATTCAAACAAGTAACCGCATACAGTAAAAGTTAAATAACACTGATGAACAACTTAAATGTCAAAACCGCATCCTCGCAGCGACTGGTAATTGTAAGCTATCATGAAAACTATCCAAATCAAATATGAAAACACGATTTTTTTAGAATTTCAATGAACGTGGAGATTTGCTTTAAAGTAAAGTGGCTGCAAAAACAAGGGGTGAGATCATGTTCGTTCCCCGGGAAGTGTCAGGTTAGAACGCGACGCTGCACCGAGAAACATGTGGTGTGACGATGTAAGATGGGGCCTTCGTGTGTAATTTAAGGTATGATCCTAAATTATAACGCACCTAGGCGGATATGCACCGGCATATAAAGAGAGGGAGAAGGATTTTCCTCAATCACAGCCTTCAAAGCTTTGGCGATTTGGTTAATTCCACCAGCGGAGCCCACGCAAAAGCTTCCAACGTAGCGTATAGAGTGAATTAGTTGTGGGGCATCCAGGAGTTCCCCTGTAAGATCGATATTAGGGTTCTGCCCCAGGGCCGCGTAACACGAAGTCATATTGAGGCTCTCTTCCTCTGGCCATTCCCATTTTCTGACTACTCAAAATAAATAAAAAATAATAATCCTACCTCCACTAGCGAAATCGATTGTAAAGATGCTCCCGAATCCACGGCTTACAAGTATTCTAACTATCGGTTCAAACAGTTTTCCGTCGAAACAACGAATTTTGGCAATTTCGACGTGGAGACCGTTACATCCACCACAGTCCATTGATCGTTTTAGTTCCACGAGTTTGCCCCGGAGAATATTTCCCGAAATGGAAGTAAAAACATCTCCACGTTCTAGAATGCCTTCCTCGTTTTCTTGGAACTCCCTGTCTAATTCCGTGACAATATAGTAAGTATCTAAGTATCGAACATGAATCCCAAGTTTCCTAAAATATAGATAGAGACATTAAAGTAGCTTGGTACATCTACACACATAAATTCGCTGAGCCAGGATCTGTGGAAATTCTCGAAAAATCATGTGGCATCGAAATCGTTAACACGAAACTAGCTTTGCCATATTGTTATCCATATTGTTATCGTATGTTTGGACCACGTTAAATATGTTTGAGAAAATCTGTAACCCAATTATTGAAAATTAGCACGACACAACAGAATCTTACCCACATGGTGCAAAGTGGTGTGTTATAAAAAGAGGCATAATCCAAGTTTGATCAAGAAAGTCGGCGTTATTCAAGTTTAAGTTGAATCGGATTCGTGTGAGATCGGAAATAAATGAATGAAAGACTTGTATGAGAATATCGTCGGCGAGGATTGCAGTTTCTCCGTTGTAGAACTGACAAATGAATTGCTGATTCTCTTTAAGTAGCTGTATGAGGTGCTGCAATTGTCCAGTTTTAAGAAGAATACGAAGGACTAGACGACCTCTTCCCACCGCTGTTCGGACACGTGGACAGTACGTCGTCTTTATTAACAATAAAAAATGACTAAATTGCAATAAAAAGAGCGAGTTAACTCAAAACTTTATCGCGTAAATTTCAAGCAAGTGTTTCTTGGACACATTTAGACTCGAACCCATGAACGGACGTTAAAGATTAAAAAACAAACCATACGCACCTGCTCAATCGCCCGAACAATTGGATATGGCAAATTAAATTTATAGTATGTCGAGGCCTTTGGTAATTGTTCGAATAAATTCCAACAACGTTGTGGCTTGTTACCCCGCCATGTACTGACGGGATATAGACCACATTCAAAAATTACTTCAATGGATGTTAATAAGGAAGTGAGCTCAAGACAATTATCTCCGATATCATCAACACCTAATTGGTAAAGTGCTTGCACACAGTGTTTGAACTCATCCATTTTACCGCAAAAGAAATACAATATTGCAACGCAAAAGACAAATTGCCACAATTATGGTTTCTGGCCTTGAAGCAGAAAGAATACAGTAAAACTCAACCTTTTCACATCACAAATACTGCCCAAAATAGTGGCAGTACAGTATACAAGGATAACGATCCAGTAATATTATTATATTTAAGGCCCATTTGGAAAATAATTTTGGCAGCATTTTTCATATCGATCTTTATATTTTATGGGTTATTCAAGCAATTATCGTATTTCATATCATCCTGTTTATTCTTAACACCAATGTGAGTATCCCTTATCCATGGTTTCGCAAATTGACCAGATATTATCAAACGATGAACACTTGGGTACATGTGATAACGCGAATATATTCTTTGCAAAAATACAATGTCGGTGTATAGAACAATATCTCCTCAGTTTGTATTTTGGATACATATTCATTGAGTTGTGTATTTCTTAAGTGAAAGCATGAAACTACTGAAAACTCAACCCTGTCTAACGGCAGCCAGAAAAGACGCCGGCGGTTCACTGTTTGCTCTGGGCACCGACGCGACATTGAGGCATTCCCGGGAGTACCCAACATGTTTTTGGGACTGTGTAGATTCGAAAGAGACGGCAAATTGTCCTGTCGTTTCAAGGCGGTCTACAATATTCAGGTTGACTGTACTGTCGTCTCGGCGCAGAATAGTAGCTGTTGAAGCTTGACTCAGTACTCGTGACGTTGAGGAGTGTTGTCGGCGATACGAACTACTGTCTTCAGGGTTTTTTTTCAGACCGTTTATCGTCAATGAATCATCGATCTTTTGGCTGGTAGCACTTTGGCTGAGTGTTTGCATTTGAATGTGTTTTAAAATTGCAGGCAACGTTGAGAAGTGCTCCTGAAAATGAAAATGGAATACCTTAAATAATTCCAAATATTTAAATATCATTTACGAAAAACAATTCGAAACTCTATAAAAAATAATAATTAAGGAAAATTGATTTTTGGAACATAATATAATGCGTTGATAGAATGTTAAAATGTTAAAATATTTAGCCGATATTTACATAATTTCGATATAAATTTCAGATATTCGGAAGCATTGATCGTCAATAAATACCGTGTTATCCGGTGTTTCGGCTTAAATCATGTAAGAATGGTATTAAAAAAATCGCACTGCTTTTTGTTTAATTAAAGCCTTATAATATTCTCTCGTCAAAAAAACACAATTATATTTTGCAAATATAAATGTCGAATGCTATGGCAGAACGTTGAGTTAGGTTCACTGGGTCATCTTTTTTGCTATCGGATGTAGAAAATTGTGAAACATTGTAAGATGAACAGGTTCGCCTTTAATCCAAATAACATTATTGGCAAAATAATTTACTGCCCAATTAACCCTTTAATACCGAATTAATAACTGCTGTGTTTACATGTCGCTATGGAAGTTATCAAATTCCCCTTTTCCGGCTAATCATGCAGGACTGGGAGGACCATAAAAATCTCGATCATTGCTGGGCCTGCGGAAAACATCTAATCAGTGTCGAGAGGCAGTTTGTACACGACAACAAAACAACGCTCGCTAATTGAACAAATTCATATTCACATTTAATGAACCTATTGCGTTAAAGATAGAAAAAACTCACGTTGAACTGCATTAACTTCTGTTCGATGGATTCCAACCTGAGCTGCAGGCGAGTATGCTGAATGCACATCTTTGAGGCTGTATCATGAATGACTGATTGGGTCTAAATCGTAAATTTTAAGATTTTTTATGCTAGACAAAGTAGGCCTCGCGTACACTTTCCACCACCCATTCGAAACGTTGTAAAATAGTACAACAACGAAATTTCGAGATTTGGTTTCGTCAGGTGAGCCCATATTAGTTGAATGTCATTTTATCTGACCATCTCAGAAAAAAGGCCGAGTAAATGAAGTGCGTGATGTCGTCTTCTTTCCTCTTAAAGAGAAGGAAATAACACACACACGTCAGTGTTATAACATCATTAGCAAACACGCCATCGAGACGGCTATCTCATGATTGCCATTGCCAATATAGTGAACGTTTGGGGTGAAGTTGCTTATTTTTATCGCTCGCTAAATGAATGGACAGTCAAACATTCGATATTTCAAACGAAACTGATATCTGTGAGATATTGGGGCATCTAAACATTAGACGGTCTATCATCTACCATCTCCACACCCCATGACACGACGTATGACAAAGGGAATAAAAAATGTACTTTTAACATAGTACATTATAGACAATTACATGCTGCCATTAAGGTAAACAGCATTAGCCTTATGACGCAGTTCGAAATTCCCCTTTTTCATATTATTCAGAATTGTTTGTCACCTTATGTTACCATTACGTTCGTGTTTCACAACAAAAAGAAGCGAAACTGAGTTAATTGACATACTAAGACCGCTCAAAACCTGTTTTTCTACAGTCAACCTGTTTTTATCACGGATGTTGCCCCAGTCTCCAAAACAGATTTATAGATTCGCAACTGCGGGCACGCCCATTTTAATTCTCTACAAATACAACTTAATGATAGATCATAAATACTAGTACAATTACCACTATCACAGCCTCCAAAACAAGCAACACGTTTATCGTGGCGTCAAACCGATTTATTTATTCGTTTGACTCGACACGAATTAGTTGACAATGGCGCACTTATCGTGTTGTTAACACTACACTTTTGTGTACAGTACTAACAACTCGATGTCCTCCCAGGTATCACATTTTGAGGCAAATATTTTATAATTTCGTTTGGTCGCAATGGAAGTATGTACAGTTTAGTTGAACTAAATAGGCCAGCATGCACGCAACGTCTGATTAACGACTGACAACGTCCAATTCGAGCAGTTCCTACGCATTTTGTATATTTTACGCTCACCAGATATCGTGCACCCGTGGTTTTCATATCCTCTTTCTATGAAACCTCTGATTCGCTGCATCACCAACCGACAAACGACCATTCGGCATCCGTGCAAGGTGACACGACTCCACGGAGTCTGTGCGGATCAACCGAATCAGAGCAACAGCTATGAAATCATTTTTCTCTAATAACTGCATGATTTCTTCTGGGATTATTGGCCGACGGGAACGCCAACCCTGCCGCAGACACACCAGCCTCTCTGACTGATTCGAAACCCACCAAAAAAGACCAATTCCATCGTCGCCTTCGTCTACTGACAACCAACGCCGACCGGAGCCTTCCGCAAAAACCAATTCCTCACATGCCCACTAACCACACTTCCATCTACGCCGCCTCGCGGATCTTCGCCCCAATGAGGTGCTTATTATTTCGTTGTCTTTCACTCTTTGAGATCAGTCTGAGTTGGAGCCCGCTAGTGACCTTTTATTTGCATGCCTGGGTACCCACTCGGTTGATCATTCAAGGAACCGTCAAATTTTCGCTCAAACCGTCTTCTTCATGCCAGCTTATTCCCCGGTCTCTGAAAATATTATTTACTCGCTGCAATTCCTACCATCCTTCTTTGCCAGTCAACCGCGTGTGCTTTCCTTTAATCCAGCTTTCTGTAAGAGCTTGTAAAACGTGATGGCGATATCAGCTCTAATGGGTAATCTGCTTATCACACCAAAGTTCCATTTTGCATCAATTAAATCCGTGCAATAGCGCATGTGAGCAGCGGCCTCCTTCATTAGACGCCACCGACAAAAGACATGTCGACAGCGCCGTGGAGCCAAATGCAATTAGACTGCTCGGGACGAGATAACAGACGGAAGCTTGAGTACACCATTAATGCTTTCCGCAAAATGCGTCGTCCATAAAAACAATGCACTAAATATTGTGCTCAGAGTACAATGGAGAACCTCTGGGACTCCAGGTACAGGTTTATCGGATAGACACTAGGATTAGGCTATGCCGAGAGACTTGGTGGTTTGTAAATTCCATTTATGAAAACTAAGGTGGTTCCACATTACGACGGAACATCTGGGATATGGATTATTATTTATTGGCTACTTGATTCAACAGTTCGCTCGTTTCAACCTCAAAATAAAAGAAGAACTAGACGCTTAAAATAGTGATCTTCGGAATTGTTATTACAAGAAAAGGATTTCTTCATAATCTAACACATTTTGCGCACTAACTTAAAATCCCCGACAGGCTTAACTGCAGTCTTAATTAAAACAAGACGTTAAACAGTAAACAAAAAGAGAATTCAAAAGCTGCCCAGAGCCAAAAAAACAATCATACCACATTGATGCCGTCGGGTTTAGTGCCGCGGGGCAATTAGTGAACTCACCTTAGCGAGATCCACGAGAGTGTTTACGTTATCTTGCAGTTTCCGTTGTTCCAGTTTCATTTGTCGCAACCTATTGACAAAGTAAAACAAAGAAATGGGTCGTTGATTGTCTGCTTCCCGCGACACTAGACAAAAGTGTAAGCGTTTGTCTAGTGTCACCCACTGGGTCGTCAAAAAGAGGCCATAATTTGATGAATGAAGTTGCGGCTGGTGATCTTTTAGGGATGATTGGACATTGTGAGATTTCAAAATGAAAACCTTTTCCAGAGGAAACACTTCGTGAACTGAGTTTCGAATTCAAGCGGAAATGTATTAGGCAGAATTTGGCATAACCTACCCGTGTATAGCACAGAGAAATTTCCTCTGATGCTTTTGGATGGTTGAGGCATTGAGCTTTTTGACCAGCTTCGTGTACTTGTAAATGAGCCAGGTTTCTCGGAGTACATTCGCTGCGTAGTACTTCATCTAAGGTGTTGAGGAAACTTTTAGGATTGTTGCTCATGTTGTTTTTAAATAAATAGTACACAAACTACTTGCTTTATTTAAATTAGGACAGGATTCACGAACAACTGAAAATTATAATTTATGGGACGAATTTAATTACGGAGCTCATACAAAAAAATGTATAGAAGCATGGTGTTATGACCAGCGTCTATACTTTTACATCAAAACACAGCCTAAATGCCAAGCGCTTCGTTTAAAGCACCCTTGGGAGTTTAAATATCGATGTTAAGGTTAAATTTTACACTTTCTTTCAAAGCTCGCCATTTTCAGATTGGCGAATAATTTTAATTTTTTTTTCAAAACTGTATTTTTGTTAGCTTAATCGTTTGTATCGTTTGGTTGCGAGCTTATTACTCGGCGGTGTATTCGCACAATAATAATATCATTCCGAATTGGTCTTTCAATAAATCCATCATTTAGTGGCTTCTTAAACATTAATGATTTGGTTGTTCATTTTCAGATTATCCGCCCAGTGTTTTATCGCGGAATCCCGCGGTTTTCAAGTTGACACAATGTCCGGCATGCGCCAATCGGATGACGTCATCATTCGCCTCTCTCTATTCACGGGACCCGTGTCCTCTGTGATAATGATAATAATTACAAATTGTCCATCAAGAATAAGTCCCTCAATCGAGTATGTTCCTCCCCAGAACACACAGAAGCCGCTGCCTACCTCTCAATTCGGTATAACGTCTGAAGCATCCCCCTTCTCCTCGCTAATGGGCCAACCTGCTCGTTTACCCGTTATGAGGACCCTGTGACGTCTTTACTCAAAGCCTCTGTCTTATTGCTATTCATGTACAATTCATAATTATCATTATTCATGCGTTTATCTATGTGCGCATTCACTTATTATTCTTCCTATTATGGCTGCCGATTTACAGCCGTTTGCCGTACAAACGGCCCAGCGAAGATCTGCCGTAACCTAGGCCAGAATGCTCACTCTGGAAGAGCATCACGCAGTTTATACATTGGTTAAGGACATTTTTAAATCGGAAATTTTGTTTTCAAGTGCGCGAGGGCTCCCAAGGCTTCGTTCCACGGCACGCAAGAATCATCCTTCTTTCAAATTTCCGAAAAAGCTTTGCGTTTATTCCATTTATTTGGGAAGCAAATACCACGGCTTTTTAAGAAGAATTTAAATTAGATAACAACGCACCCACAGATTCACGGGATATTCACCAACCAATCCGCTAAAGCATTTAAACATTCCATTTGAACACCTTTATCAAGTCGCCGATCTATGTTAATAAATAGGATTTACGACTGACTGCGTACTGTAATGCACGATCTTCGATGTGAATTAAGAGTTAGTCACGCGAGGGTTTCACCGTATGAACCGCCAAGGCGAAAAAACGCAATTGCGCTCAAGAAATAAGATCCCTCGTCAGACGAGCGACCACAAATCCCGTGTTCCTCTCAATTGTTTAGCAATGCTTCATAATTACTTGTGACGAAACGTATATCCCATTGGATACTCAGAAACGTTTCATAGTTTCAACCAGATACGGTGCCTGGGTATGCTTCAAGGTCGAACATTTATGGTGACTACACGGTGGAACGATTAATTATTCGTTCAGAAAGGCAATCGAAACTGCAACAAATGATGCCCATTGGTTTCACCATGAGTGTCTAGAAGATAAGACGGTTTCGTGGATGATGTTTCCATGGAGATAATGAGAAATATGGCACCCTTGGTGTCCCCAGCGCCACCCAAAGACGGGGTTGAAGTGGAAGATGCTGCATCATCCAACACTTCACCAACAAACCAGGGGCTACATTCTAAATTCGGTGATGCCGATGATGCTGCCGCCGGTTTCCGCGACCAGTCAGCCTCCGATTCGCTGGATTAAGGGCGCCCGAGGGGCAGCCTTGCACAATGAATCCGGCAGCATTATGATGTGACATAATAATAATAATGCTCGGCCTCACAAGGACTCGATGGCCGTAGACGAATTCAACTCTGTCCGATTCTAAACTTCGATGCCTCCTGCCTAAGCACTGGAACATTAACTGACGCATTTGACATTATTTTTGGAATTTTGAACAACGTTTACGCTTAAAAAATAATACGATTTACGGAGTTAGCAAATTTTATTCCCTCTCACACATACCGAGGACCTTTTAATCAGGTAATATATAGTAATTATCAAGTCATTCACGAAAATCCTAGATGGTGACACAAATCTTTTGATAAGATATTATAAATTATCTGTCATTCTAATTTATTTCGGCCTGAGCTTCAACAAGTTCAACGGCGACAAAGAAATGTTTTTTTTCAAATCACCAGAGCTCATCCATGTAGGCCATTGGCTATGAACCAGACATGCAAGGATGCTAGACGTTGGACGTACCCTTTTAGTCAATGTGCTGTCCATCATGAAATGAATGACGTGTTTTTCGGCCCGCGAGAGCTCCAGCCTCCGCGCGAACACGGCCACCACCAGAGCGGTACAAAGTGAACCCTAAAGTAATTGAAACGTTGGTCAGCTCAAAGTTCTCTTAGGCTGCCTCCTGGCCGACTATCTGTTCGGAGACGCGAGCACTTCCTGTCGTTTCAAGGCTCTGGTAACATGGAGGTGGAGTAGAACTCGTTAAAGTGCTTCTTCCATTAGTTTTTTTTCCACGAAAAGGTGTCAAGATACTATCACTGCAACAGCCACAATGACCGAGGATTCTTGTGTGCAATATCGGGTTAGGAGCCCACGAAAGTGGCCTCTCCGAGTCACACATAGACGCTGCAACAACTAATATAACATTATGGAGCACTATTATAACAATTACTACCAATATTCCCCATATTACGACTGTTTAGGCTGGGTGTTGAGCAGCATTTCAGGGCCAACGTTCCCGGGGTGATTCAACGAATGAAAAAACCCACACTCTCAACACTCAGCAACAATGACTCCAAATACAATTATTAGCAGTAATGGTAGTAGTAGTAGCAGATGTAGTATTAGTAGCCGTGGTCTTAGTGGTGGAAGCAGCAGCATTGATATTAGTAGTGGTTGTATCAGTTTTGGTAGTGATTGTAGAAGTGGTTTTAGCAGTAGTAGTAGTAGTAGCAGAAGTAGTAGTCTTCGTGACATTGGTATTAGTAGCGGTTGTAGCCGATGTAGCAGTAGTAGTAGTAGTAGTAGTAGTAGTAGTAGTAGTAGCAGAAGTAGTAGTCTTCGTGACATTGGTATTAGTAGCGGTTGTAGCAGATGTAGCAGTAGTAGTAGTAGTAGTAGTAGTAGTAGTAGTAGTAGTAGTAGCAGAAGTAGTAGTCTTCGTGACATTGGTATTAGTAGCGGTTGTAGCAGTGGTAGTAGATGGACTGACCAGAACTCCGGTGACAATTGAGATGGCGCGACCGCAGTAGGTGTTGGCAACGACGTCACCATACCCAATGCTTAGAAAGGTCACGGCAATCAGCCACATCGAATTGAAGACATCCTCAAAGACGGGATTGTGGACGCTACAATGAAATGAGTGCTGTATGTATTCGGGTTTTCTTCTTCGTCATCACCAGGATGGTCTTTATTATTTGAATTGTTATTTCAGTCGCTAAACGTTGAAGCCGAAGGAGAAGAGATTCAGGCTGGAGTAAGGAGAATGGATGGTGAATGAATAACTGAAGAGATTTGACGATTCCAACGTTGATATTTTGATTGTCGTTATGATAAAAAAAGATTGCCTGAGGAAGGACAGACGGATGGGCATTTGAATATTTTGTTGCGACAAGCAAAAAAAATGATTGACGCTATAACAGGATATCCAGGGGGCTGTTCAGGCTAAAAAACGGATATCAAGCCACTTGAGCACTTGGTTTTTAAACCCAAAAATCAGAAGATTAAACGCAAAAGCATTCCAGTTGGACTGTCGCTCTAATATTCTGCTTCATTACACAGAAGTCGCAATTAATCGAAAAGATGCTCCGATGTGTCCGTTAGGATGTTGGAAAAAGAACGGTTTTATTGTTTTTATTTTAACGTTTGACGGATTAATTAATGGTTTAAAATGGCCCGAAAATGGTGACGCTTAAAAGAGATGTCCTTGTAATTAAAAAATCCCCCCCCCCAACCACCGCTTTTATAGCTGTTTCACCGTTTTGTGCAGTCGCCGATGTCTCGTCTATCTGATGATAATTTACATCATATTTGTCTCCAAAATTCATTTTCAGGGAAGAAAACACACAGAAGACATTCAAAGTTAACCATATTTAGCCATTCGATTGAAGCCTTCAATCGACTGCGACAAGGAGCATCCCTTAAAATAAAATGAATAATTGTTACCTTCGTACTATTCTGTACGAACACAGAGCACAGTAGGGCGGGACGCTTGACGATAAAATTATAGTTATTATTTTACTCTCGATAATGTAAGCATTCTTTCTCCTAGCAATGGTCTAAGAAGGCGAAAGCCCTATAAGCGAACCCAACTCACCGTTCACAGGCTCGCAGCATCCACGACAACACAGCCCAGAATCCCAGAATGAAGGCAACCAGCACGGTTCCCGGGGATATGGTCATAAAGGTCTTGAAGATAAACTGTGTTGTAAAGTCGACCTTGTTCATGGCACCGATGCTGCGTGAGGCGGTGTCGGTGAAGAGGTTGGAATGGAGAACAATGACGCGAAAGATGAGATAGAGGCGCAGGAACATCGGCAGCGAGAGAATGATGTCGATGGAGACGGTCTTGGAGGAGGGGTAGAGGACGTGGGGGCTGTTCGTGAAGCCGCCGGGCCGGCCTGGCGTCGTCATGGTTGCGATGAGCTGGGACCTGTCGGCATCTGTGGCGTTGTCGCAGTGGGCACAGGAGGAGAGGATGTTGGCCCCTAGGAGGTAGTAGGAGGTGGGCCAGTGGAAGATGAACTTTCCGGGCACCGGGTGGATGGCACAGACGATGATTTCCATCATCAGTTTTGCCAGGCGCGAACGGTCCCAGGCGATACGCCAGTCCTCAATGCATTCGTCGAACGAGAGGATCTTTGAGGCATTGGTGAGTGTGAGAGAGAGAGAGATAGGTTAGTGGATGAGTCGCAAAGGTTTGGTTGAAACGGGCCATCCACTTGGCTGGTGGTATTCTCTTTACTCTTATATCGGGGTTTGTCCTCGTCATTCCAAATTTTGTACCAACGTTTGGATGTTTAAGTAGCCAAAATGAATTTTTCGATCAAAAAACGTTTACTTCTATTATTTGATAACAAATATCAAATCAACGGGAATTAAAAATCATATATTAACTGATCCAAAGTGTCCAATTTAAATAGTTTTTCTTTAGAACGTGAACAAGGAATATCAGGTAGATATCACGAGCCTTCCACCCAGACGTCTTTAATTCAATAAAAATATTTGTTTGAAGTCCCCAGCAAGATAACAAGCATTCCGATGAATGCAACACGAAGAACAAAGGCAATATTGTTATTCGAAAGGCGATTTATTAACTGAAAACCCTACAAATTGGAGATGGGCTGAAGTCACCTCCAGCGCGGGCGTCAGATGCCAGTTTATTTAAGACAGCATTTACAGTCCAAACACGACACACTTATCGTCACTTGCAGCCCACCCTCCTCAACGAAGAACTGTAAACTTCGTTTTATTTGCAGGCACAGTGCATCTGTAAATACATGAGTACATGCAGCTCTTATCCGACTTGAACATGCAACAGAAATAAAAGTTGGTTTTCATTAATTATTCCGTCGGACTTCAACCACATTGGGAATCACAGACAGAAAACTGCAATCCAGAATTTTATGAATCCTATTAGAATGTCTGGACGGTGTCACATTTAGCGTATTGATGAAGGAGATTCTGTTGTCGCATTAAAAGTGCAGAAACCAGACACGCGGAGTCCCTTATCAGTAACGGGAAGCCCACTATGTTGACAAACTTTAGATATCTACAACAGTCCATTACATACGACAGGAAATACAATATGGACAGGGGATTACTGACTGAATCCTGACCCATTTGCTCGTTTATTCACACGCAGCAACCGCCGTTCTAAATTGGCGGCATAGTCTCACAAAAGAGAGGTATCTCTATTGTCTGTGTTTCGAAGTAAGCGGAAACCGCAGTTTCCTTTTGACCAGCCCCAACAACGATGCTCTTCAATCAAACAATAGAGCTTGGGTTACAAAGAAAAACCTGATTTATAATTCTCAAACATAAAACGGTGAATTTGTTTCTTAAATATCTAGAAGAAACGTTCGTTTGTATTGTAAAACGTGTGCATGGTGTCAATCTCTTCGACCAATGCGTAGGCTATACCGCTCAAGATCCACAAGATCGGCGGCATATCGCAATTCGCTCATTCCTGATTTTTAGTTTCACGAGATTAGGTGAAGCAGGAACTAAAAGACAATTTTCATATCTAGTACTTGTTATACTGTCTTGTTTATGCTGAAAGTTTTGGTCCTCGTGACCCCAATAAAGCCAATACAGTTACTATTATTATTATTATTATTATTGTTATTATATTTCTGCCAGCTGTTGACTGGCCTTAACACACGAATACGAATTATTGACCAAATCGAAAAGTAACACTAAATGCATGCACCTATAACGCAATTGGCAAACCATAACACAATTTTCCAAATTTACCTTGACTACAATTGCGTGATAAAGAACAATAAAGCCGAGGAGAGCGGCGGTGGAACACGTGATGAGAGATTTCAGTAGGATCGACCACACGGATTCCTGGTAGAAAGGAACAGAAAACGCGTAAGCCGGCACAATCTAGACTTGCTCAAAACAATGCAATAATTTAACTTTGTTTGGGTGAACTATTGCCATAATCGGATCGATTATTTAGAATACAAGCATTCTTGATAGCAATCGATAGTCATCACGTAATTTGTGATCTAAACCCCACAGATAATGCTTGACAATTAAAAACGGGTAGAAATCAGTCTGGTTCAGGCTTGTCGCTACAGTTATGGCATTTATGCCTAGGGTCCCTTGTCGATTAATGCAACAAAATAATAAAATTATGACACTGGAAAGTTTCGACCATATCCATGACCTTGACAAGTACGACGTCGTACATACCAGACACCCGAGCCTCAATTTATTGATCGAGTGGTACTGATACGTGTACTATTTCATTTGATTCGATAAAGGCACTCCAAATGAAGTCAATGAAACACCCCTCGGTTCATTAACCCAGAACTAAGATGGCGATTTGTTTGAGACAAATGAAACTATTGAGATACCAATTCAAACTTACCAGTTTTATGTAAGTATATTTAGATTGATTTACATGCTATTTTTATGCAATTATCGCAGTTAACTTGTAAAGGTTACCCTATAGGCCGTTTTTGCACCAAGGAAGAACCACACGACTTCTTAATTAGATGATTAATGCATATCCCATAAGCCTCCATTATGACCGTGTAATTTCGCAGGCCTTCTCAAGGAATATGACAGGACCCATTGCATGCTGTCGTAAAGCAGACAGTAAGTAGTTCCTTCAGTGGACTGGACTATTGTTTAACACTAATCATTTTATTAACACATCCTTGTTCATTGTAAATCACTAAACTGGAATAGCTTAAAGAGGACTGAAGACGCTGGAAGATATTATGACAAATGAAAGTTATTATAATTCTGATGTTTCTCAGCTTCTGAAAAGGATATACTTTCCTAAGACCCAAATCGATTACTCCCGTCTTACAGGTTTCTCATATAAGAATAAAACATCAAAGATACAAAGGACTTCTATGGGTACGAACTGGCTGTATGTGGACGACAGAAGCACACCGGACGCCATGGCAACGTTCTTCAAAGCATCATCTCATTACCCGATGTTTCATCTTCTTTAGTGAGGCTACTTCGTGAATGTTGCAGATGTGAAATAAGAGACGAGCGCATGACGTTTCTTGGGCATTTGGTGCAGCTTACCTCCCCAGAGCCAACCGGCTTTGCTCTAGGGGCGACCATAACATTCACACATTCGGCTGCGTCCCGCAAAGAAAGGGGATCTGTGCGATGGTATGAAAAAGCCTTCCTGGTCGTTGGATCCAGTTATGGATCTCCCCTGTCGCCCAGAACGTCTGGGTTTTCTTTCGCGTTTTCACAGTGAGGTTAACATCCTAGTTACCACTAACGGTTTGCTGGCATGCGGCCACTGGCTACATGGAACTAATTGTGCGAGTTGACCAGATGTGCAACTAGTCGTTACACCCCATACACCTCTTCACTCGATGTCGAAGCGAAAGCCGGCATCGGGGATTCCTTGGACTTCAGCTCGGCTTTCAACACTATTTCGTGCTCCTACCTATTATCCAAATTGTGCGGGCATAGGGTTACGGAATGGTTAATAAGCTCTCTTCGAAAAATAATTTTCTCGCCATCGTCACCAAGTAAGAGTCGGAAACGGCATCACGGGTCAGCATCAAGATTCTTTGGCGTTAGTTTTAACAGTCGGTGATCCTGGAGTGTTCCTGGAGACGCCGTAAACAGTCAATATCGACGTCTCCGTTTCTTAGTTCGCCGTGACAGACGACTTGGAGTTCGGTTGAACCGTTTCAAGGCCTCCGTCGATGCCAATGTCATTCCTCCTATTGTTTACTGTTCCCCCGTTATTTCCCATACGCTCCGTCGACTTTTTTAAATAATCTCTTTATCTATTGGCTTTAATATGCTCTCCGTACAAGAGGCCATCATTTGGCGCCATTTCACCAATTGTTAGCTTATCATCACTCGTATATCCTTGTATTTAATTTTATCTCAATTGAAATCTCTTTGACGAATGCAAAGGTTATACTCATTAATTCGCGCAAGAAGGACGGCATATCGCGATTTGGTCATTCGGTATATGTTCCCATTTTTAATATTGTTAAACCAGAATCACAGAGGCGCTTTTCTTGTTCCTTTTTTCTATGCTGAACGTGTTGGTTCTCTTGACCTTTATGCGACGATTACCATTATTATTATTGTTAATTCATCGTGAACGTGTTCCTTTACGTGTTTCAACAAGCTCGTTTGATAGGTTACCATCAGATCGGTTTCGTCATTGTGACAAGCTCCCAGATCCCGGTGGATATCATGGTGTCATTTGACGGTGCATCGTTGAGTTGAATTCGCCATGAATAGTCCAGACATTTTAAGAAAGTTGCATTTTTCTATGCCACACTAGTTAAGCGAGACCATACAACCTCCATGTCTACTGCAGTTATAGAACGCCGCGCAATTGACCAACCGAATGTGTGCTTTTGAAATCCTCCAAAAATCAAGCCCGCTTTCGAGCTGCCACTTAAGTCTCTTAACTGACACAAATTCGTGGAAGAGAAGAAGAGCAAATTTGCGTGATGCCTCTGTTCGACCATCAGTAAAATCGTTTTTTTGGTATTTTAAAGTTAATTAATGAATTAAATGCATTCGCGTATTAGGTGCGGGTGCTAACATATTTGGAACATATTAATTGCTAGTTTATTGCCACAATAAAAAGATGGTATAGAGCCATCATTGTCATTGGCTGACTGTCACGCCCTCCCCCCGACAGCCTTGAAACATTATCGCATTTTTCGTAAAACAAATGCGCAATAGCGCGACAGTGACAGATTTCGCTGCGTGAATTGATTATCATTTAAAAATTGGATCATTATCATTTTAATTGATGCGGGGTTAGGGTTTCGTGTGCTTGAATTTTCTGTGACCAGGGTGTTATTGCCTATCGAAGGGTCAGAGGACAATCAATGTGATCACGATTTCGGTGTCGCGATCTCAAGCTTCTGGCCATCACGCCTCTAATGAATCACGACTCCGGAAATATCAATGGATGCGTGAATCACACCCACTTCCTAATCTGGATTAGTCGGTGATGCCATCCGATAAAAATAGCTTCTTTGGCGGGTTAATCCGCTACATTTGGGCGAAGAATATCATCGCAGATTGCGTGTTAAAAAGCTATGGGACCTGAAAGCCTTGTGGTGGTCGAATCTTTATTAATGAAGGGATTAGACAGATAGAGTTTGGTTGGGTGGTGGCGCCCTGCTTTCTGGACAGTTGCAGGATTGTCAACAAGAAGGACGGCATCCGCACAAAAATCCCCTGCGAGCTCAGTTGCCTGGGCTAATAAAGGGACTCTGTCACAAAGATATATTGTTTCGACTGCCATTGTTGTCTTTTCCTTTAATTTGACAAAAAATTGCTTACAAATCATATTCAACACACCAAATACACCAATGAATGTTGGTATTATTTGTGCTGGCTAGCGATGCATCAGTCGACACCTTTTCAGCCGATGTTATTTGTTTCACGCCCCCTTTGGCGTGGATGAATGCCCAATCGGATGAAAATGTCTTCTCTAATATTCAGAATTATTTACAGAGGTTCTCTGTTGTTTTCTTGCAAATTAATAATTAATGTATGCCACGAATCCTTTAAAATGACTGGCGTTCCGCTAGCGTTCCCCAACGGGCTGATGAATTCTCTGTTTACTGACACAAAGGCTTCCCCTAACAACGATTCAGTCGATTAAAACGGTCGTGCGCAAAATGCCGTCTTATTGCGATCGGCATGGCTGACTGGATGATGTGTCAAAGGGTGTCACGAAACCCGTTGCCAGGTCACCTTGGCTGGGTTTGTTTGTCTTTGGTGTTTCAGCCTTTCGAGCGCGACTGGAAAACACCCCTCATAATTTACCAACAAAATCTCCCGGTAAATAGTCCATCGGTTAATGGTGCTGAAACACAAAATTGGAAAGCCGATTCTCAAAGTCATTTGTGCGCTATTTGACGAAGCCGGCGAGTGGAACTAGTAGGTTTACTAAATGGCGCCCTCCACAGAACCCAAATTACCCAGAAATCACTAAATTTACACATATTTCGAACCTTTAATCAAGTAAAATGTCAACAGCATATGTATATTATTGGTGAAGAGTCTTTAAACGGTCACCGCCATGTTTGTTGTTGTTAATTCGACTGAATATGTTGCTATTGTATTCACGCTATTAGGATCCCGTGTTTTAGGAAATCAATATTAATTCAATTAGCGCTTCCCAAGGTAATGCGAACACCCACAATCTTAGATTAAAATATCGGCCTTCGCGAGAATGTGTCATTCTTGGTGTATCTATGTTGGTGTATCTAGGTATCCATGTTTTTTATCGACCAGTGGTGAATGTGTCGATCCTCTTGAAGACCCGAGTCATTGACAAGCCTACCAGACGAACGAGGATTCCAAACAGACTGCCAAGGTCATCACTGGTGTTGTCGAGTGGTCTTCTTAGAATGGCTTTCTGGTAAACACATCAAAATGCGTCTTCATCACGTTTTCCCTGAGCGCCGATATCGACACGCCGCGATTGCTTCAATCGACAATTTCGCCTCCAGGTAAACATCAAGATTCTTTGGCGTTATTTTTAACAGTCGGTGATCCTGGAGTGTTCCTGGAGACGCCGTAAACAGTCAATTTCGACGTCTCCGTTTCTTAGTTCGCCGTGACAGACGACTTGGAGTTCGCTTGAACCGTTTCAAGGCCTCCGTCGATGCCAATGTCATTCCTCTTATTGTTTACTGTTCCCCCGTTATTTCCCATACGCTCCGTCGACTTTTTTAAATAATCTCTTTATCTATTGGCTTTAATATGCTCTCCGTACAAGAGGCCATCATTTGGCGCCATTTCACCAATTGTTAGCTTATCATCACTCGTATATCGGGTGACCCATCCCATCCTTGTATTTAATTTTCTCTCAATTGAAACCTCTTTGACGAATGCAAAGGTTATACTCATTAATTCGCGCAAGAAGGACGGCATATCGCGATTTGGTCCCATTTTTAGTTTCACCCACACATGCCAAGAAGGATCTGTTTTAATATTTTTTTGTTATCCTGAATTTGTTTTTTTCCGCGTGGCCTTAATAATGCGATTATTATTATTATTGAAAAAGAAAATTGCTCGGAAATTTCCATCTGTTTTCATTTTCTTGTTGCCCCTCCTCTGAATTACGTAAGATGGACACAATGAAGAGTGGCCCTGTGAAAAATCAGTAAATGAAAACAGCAGGGAAAATTAAAATTTCGCCGTTTCCTACCTAGAGGGCATTGATCATCTTACCTTGCCAAACACGTGAATAGATGTGAGCTCATTTTCAACGATCATCAAGAGAATGCCAAGAATAGCGAGAGCCAGACCGCAATCGGATGCCTGACTCCGCTGTTGGAACAGTCGTTTCCGTTTGCTCAGACGATAACCAACATTGTTGAATGCAGAATCGTTTCGGAGATTTCTGAGGGCCTGCATTCTGAATAATAGGAAAGGCAATGCGACGTCAGGGCCTCTCTTGGATGAATATCTAAATGACCATCTTATGGACGCGCGGGAAATTACAGGTTTTACCCTTCTTTTTCAGATGACCACACGATTTACGCAACAGAATCAAAACGGGGATGCACTAAAAGCCAATAAATTAAAGGCTCGAGCACAGAAACGTTTGCCCCTAATTATCTGGTCTAAATTAACTAATGGGTAAATAATATGCGATTCAGTCCAGTGAACATCCATTCACGTTAAGCCACATCGCACATTAAACACTCAGCGTTCCTTCTGGGCAAGATGGTATTTTCTGTCGAACTAAGGACACTTCCGGGGAACGCTTGCCACTGCAAACAAATTTGGTGGAAATCCTACCTCTGCTGTCGCCGGGAGAATATTATCTCATCGTTTTCGCTAGAATGTAGATCAGAGGTCTGTCTAGAGGCTTGCGATTTTAAAATCGACGTTGGGGCCGTATCAGAAGACTTCGGGGTCTGTTTTATCTTCGTAACATCCCCGATTGAGCAAGTGGTATGGAGCAAGGGCATTAGACTCGTCCTGTCCCATGCATCCTTCAACATACAGATGCCCGACTTCTTGTGACCACTCCGCTTGTCAAGGTAGTCGTCCTGGCTCTTGCAAACCGCCCTCGTCATGCTATTGTCCGTCTGACCGGAGTGCTGCTCCACTTCGTGCTCCGGGGATATTTGGAACGACCTCCATTGGTTTCTATTGGAAAATGTTTTTTGCCTTCGTGGTCGTAGGTGTGCCATGTGTGCCGAAGCCGTGGTCACTGGGTTGTGATTTACAAGGATTGTTTTACTCGGATGTCGCGAACCTCGGGTCACGTAGGCCTTCATGGGCGGCGAACCCTCCGATTCACCGACTTTAGTCGCAGTTTCACTCATGTCAACCGATTCCACCATTGTCAGGGACCGCACCTTTGACAAAACACCGTCAGGAATGGGTAGAGGACTCTCAACCGACTGTGTTCTCCAGCTGGTCCGAAAATTCTGCGCTTTTTGCCAGTAGTGAGGTCGTTTCGAACCGACCGATTGAGAGAATCCAACGTAGGGGTCCTCCGTCAGGTCTTCAGCATTGACGTTATCCACGGACGTCTTCGGAGAGGCCAAAAGGTTGACAAGCTCACCAGCCACCTCGGCGTCAGATGACGTCTGCTTACTGACGCTGCTCTTAAGGCCGTCATCTGCCGGGTTATAAATTTGTCGGCCGTGGCGCGCCGTCTTGGGGGCGTCGTCGATTTTCCTGATGGAGGTGCTGCGGAGGTAGTCGCCGTCGTGAGCCAGAGGCACCGAGCCTCGGCTGCTGCTGTCCAGGCTGTTGGCGGTGTTGGCCGTTCCATCGTCTTGGGAGTAGTTCGTCTTGACGAAGGGCTTCTTGAGGCGGCCGGAGCGAAACCGCGCTCGTGCCGAGGGGGCAAGGGCGGCCACGGCGCCACTGGCGTCCAAACTCGCATTTATTGCCGACGAGATGGCCGAGAACATCTCCTGCTTCTCGCGCTCGTGTTTTATACCCTTTACACTGCGCAGCTGGGAAAACCCTACAACCGAAATGATAGCGGTGTGATTAGTACTGCCTGTATTAAACATTGAGCCAATCGGGTGGACGCATCCATCGTGTAAATTAAGACACAAGTACAGGGTCTTTGAAATTCGATTTTTTTTAATTCAACATTGTTTTGATGGAAAATCATCATATTTTATTTATTTATATAGTAGAGAGTATTTGATAGACTGGAAGTGTCTATCTATTGTGTGCAGGCCGCCATACGTCGATTCTTTTGGTGGGAACAAACGAATGGATTTTCTGAAAAAATCGTTTTCTCAGACGAAGCTGATTTCCATTTTAATGGGTACGTAAAACCATTACGTTTCTGTATTTTGGCAATGGAAAACCATCACGGCAGTATGGTGAGAAGAAGCCTTTCTATCGTGTAGATATGGTCTGGTGGTGTCATTGGGTCATTAAGTCCAAACCAAATTTATTCGATATTTCAATGTCTTCATTTATTGTTAGAAAAACGTAAAAGTAGTAAGTAATATCCTAATTTTGGCTTGTTGTAGAACTAAAAAAGCCTACAGCGTACGCAATTAGAACAATCGAATAAATACTTATGCGTGTTCCAACCAGCAATATAGATCGAAATCGGCACAGTGAAAGCAGCATTTTCTATTTCAAAGTATCTTTTTATGCATTTAAAAAAGGTAATTTCCCTCAATTAATTGAGTCAAATGAATGAATGATTAATTAGCTTCAATATTTGTTTTTGTAGATACAGGCGACACCATATTAAACATTCTCAAAACATGCAAAGCCGTCGATTTCTCTACTCTAAAGAAAAAGGCCTTCGTTTAATCATGAACAACCGAGACAGGCCTATGGAAATGACCGGTCTATCATACACGCGGGTAAATCTTTTTTTCTATTTTTTTTCAACTATTCTTTGTAATTCTTTTTTTTCAATTTATTCTCAATCTTTATGACCGGCGGCACAATTCCGCACGACTATTTTAATCGTTTCCCGGATAGCAGGACAACAGAACTAATAATGGGCCGCTGGGTTGATGTTGAATCCGTTTTATATTTTTTCCGAATTAAAATGCTTAAATTTTAGGTGCTCGTGCACTTAGGATTAAAGCCATTGCATTACAATACATCTTCCTAATTAACGTTTAATCGCTATAAACGGCGGATGCCATGTGCATTCATGTGGTACATATTTCCGATTAGATTGTTACTGCTTCTAAGCTCTTTTGATGGCGCGAACATGTTTGTGCCACTCGATTCGGACACTCGGTTATGCTGTGATACCAGAAGCAAACGTAGATCTTACGATTTCAAGGATCTTAGGTTGGTTTTCTTACTCAAAGATCTGAAATTTGAACTCAATTAATAAACCATTGGATCCCCAACACCTTTTGGCAGAAAGATGACTAGACTATTTGAACTTTCTCTAAACCTTAACGCGGAAAATTTCCGCCCTGGCCAGATGATGTAGTGGGTAGCATCCTCATTCTGTTCGTGAGAGCACTGAGTTCGACTCCCGGGCCAAGCCACAAAAATAAGCCGGGCGTACCACGTGCGCTGGAGGATGGGTGGCCGAAACCGGTTGTTCATTCATCCGGAGGAGCTTAACCAGCTTCAGTGATCCCACAAATGGGCGATGTGTCGGATGATGCAGTGACCACATTTACCACCTCTTCGGGTGGCACTGGTGACGCCACCACATACATAATTTTAACTCGAACTTCATGGAAATCTCATCAGTGACGCGTATTGGTTCAGTTGTAGGAGAATGCCGCGCGGACATAAAATTTGCTTATTTATTGACGCCTGATCATTCTCTAGCTGCCTGTCTACACCACGCGGGCAGCTCGTGCAAAGGTCCACCACCCTCCGAATAAACGCAAGCCCATTTCCCGGGTCTTCTCGGACTCCGAGGATAGCGGAATACGCGATTGGCCCGTAGTAGCTACTCGGCCCATGGGATCAAAAAAACGATACATTTCGTATTCACTTCGTATTCTCTTTATGAAAATCGAAAATATTTGCTTTTTCAGATTACCGTCTTTTGGGAAAACATTTCCCCTGAATCTTAGTGAAAAATGTTTTGTGAATAACCCGTTTTCGCTGTCCCGCTTAATTTGACCATTGTCTCTGTTCCAGCTCGGGGATTAATCGATTTTAGACCACTCACCTTCCCAACAGGCCCGTTTATAGGGGGGTTCGGTATTTCCATGTCGACAATTAACAAATCTGGTCAACATGAGGTTGTCAATGAGTCCAGAAGAGCGAGCTACCGGTAAACAGAGCCGTGAAGGCTGTCCAGATTTGGGGATCGTTGGTGTGAGTTAAAGGTTCCGTTGCGGTTGGAGTGTATTAGGTTGTGGGGCTTCATAAGACACACGCATGGCGTGGCACACGAGTCTGTAAAGGGCCTGTAAAATCGAGGTGTGCGTCGTTGATTCTGCTGCGGAGAGTAAATGGGAGCAGTGAAGAACCCCTATCTACACAAACTGGGTGGTCGAAAAAGCAATTAGGTTGAGATGGAGATCAGCGTTGGATACGCTATATCGGAGACTCTAGTCACCTAGATGTAACCCAGTTATTATGAGAAATGCGATGCCCACGACGACTGTGAAACAGGCCACAGAGCTACAGAATAGTCCAATCAACCGAGCCTTGTTAGTGTGCGGAAAGCAACTGATAATTGGGTTTCTGGGTTATTAAAAAATGTCATTGCCCGATAAGGTGCAGAAAGTTCCCGTTTCCAGAATATGTTTATCAATGAAAATAATTTAAATTTCGCAGATCCAAAATAGGAACGTGCATGCAGATCATAAATTGCTGAGGGTAATGCCTTTTCCTGGTTTTACATTCCTTTCGTGAGTGTATTAATGCGAAAATGTGTTGGTTCCTATTTATTCCAATTCAACCGCGGTATTTTTATATGAACCAGTCTTTTAGTCTGACTCAACGAACCCCCAAACCCTTTCCCTTCTTCTTCTTCGTCGACGACGATAATAATAATGTTAATAACCACAGATTGCCTATCTGTAATCGACTCTGGGTCCTTATTCCCCATGAACCTTCTTGGGACATTTATTCTGCCGCATTTTCCCCATCTGATTTTTTAAGAAAATATTGGCATCAACTTCCCGGAAGACCAGAGAGAACACCCACCCACCCACCCGCCAGACCAAACGTCTCTGGTGCCACATCGCTCCCATCCCAGCTCATCCCCATCCAATAAGCACCTATTTTTGGCGGACTGTCAAAGTCCCCAACACACGCATTCTGGTGTTATCCACACGAGACATGGACTTGCAAAAAGCTGAAGGTGTTGTGATTGACTGATATGCACATCTCATTGACAAAACCGATAATATTTCGGTTTTTAACGTTCAAAGGTTAGAGGAACCCTGTAGAACATATTCTGGAAGAAATCATCCTTCCGCGCGCGCCTCTGCTATATATTCTCGGAGCTTCTCGAATCTGGACTTGGAAAGCACTTCCAAACAAATTCTGCGTAAAAACACTAATTGCACTGAAATCCTGCACTGCTCGTTAAAGAAATAATGCATGTTTGTCGGCGTAATTGGTTTTAAGACCAATTTGGTTGCCACTGAAATGTTCGATTATCGGAATCAATAAAACCCGAATAGCGAGTGATACAGATAATTTCAACATAAGGTGTAAGTTTATGAAACAAAACACTAGTTGGACAACCAGCGTTCTATTATGAACGTCAATTAGATGAAAATGAATGAACGCTTTTAGCTAGATGATACTGTTGTTCAAGGAATGCAAACACAAAGCAACTGTCCTGTTAGCTTGGTTGTCTCTGACCGCTATGAAATGTATACAAGAATTACGAAAACAAAATCTGTACAAAGGAGCAAAATATCTCCATTTGTCGATAGACTCTGGGGATCACAAAATCCATCCCATCTTACCCGATATGGCGCCACTTGCACGCATAAAATCGTAGCTTATTTCGTCTAGTCCACGGGTTTTTCGTGGCTTCGGTACCCTCGGGAGATGCAATGTCGACACCATGTATTTCTTGCAGCAAGGGCAGATGCCGTAGAAGGGGCAGCCCTCCCAGTCCTTCAGCGTCCGCCCCTCGGTTATACCCATGGTTGCTGTCGTATTGGCTGCCACGTTCGCGTGATTCATCAATGCGCTTCCTAGACAACGACAAATTCCCCCGTCGCCCCTGTCCGCTCCACGTCCTCCTGATTCTCCACGATAACATGCACCCCCTTCATCGTATTGCAGTCCGCCACAGACAGCCAATGTTTGGCTCGTCGCGCGAGGCTGATTTGAGGGGTTTCTGTCAATCTCTCCGGGATGGGGTCCATTCTCGGCTGAAACTGTGAAGATGGGACGGTGAGACAGCGCCTCGGTGGGTTCGAGCGCCATTCGGTAGGAGGCTGTCGAGAGGTCCCCCAGAGAGGAGGAAAGTCCGCGCTCCATCACCATGGCAACCAGGTGTTGCGTGGGTTTTATGGTACTGCCCCGAGGGTGCACAATCTCTGCCGATATCTCCTTATTTATGCAGGAGGTGCGGATGATTATGGGCGAAATCAATGAGGTTTCCGAAAGATTAACCTCGGAATGTGAGCGCAGAGATATGGTGCATCCACTGCCCCCTTCCGGTGCTGGACACAACTGAGACGCCTTGGGGAGATCTTTGTCGTTGCGTTCGCGATTGCGCGCTGAATGCTCGTACAGTGGTGGTGTGCCGGATTCCTCGTGGGGCTTTGATCGTATATGAATATCGGCAGTTGTGGGTCTCATTTGGGGGCATTTTGGGCGACTGCTGTCGGCATTAGGACAGGTCGTCGTGGATTGATGTCTTTGGATTCTGTCATACGTCAACGTGAAGGTGTCCTCGGGGTTTGGGGACACCTCAACCAGTGAAGGGGTGATATTTTCGTCGTCCAACTCATTGATTCTTGTCAGTTCTGTAAGTGGCAGGCTGCCTTGTGAAGATGTTTGCGCTAGAGGGGTGGATGTTGGCGGTTTTGGGGTGCAAACCAGTTGGAGGCCTTCAAGATCAGGGTTGTTCATTCATGCGGCGTTTATAGAGGAAAAAGCCTTCTCATAAAGATATTCTGCCTGTATTCTGGTCGCAGTTTTGGAATAACTAACGCAAAACAGAACGATTCGTGCTGAAATAATAGATGGGCGTGAAATCCTTGCCTTTTATGTGGGTGTAATCTGATTGGTCAGGCGCCCGGCAAAGCCAATTGGTTCACGGGCATTGGGGACTGAATATCCCTTATGACCGTGAACACGTGACATTTTCGATGTCTGTGTGCCTTGTTTCAATAGTAATAATAAATGTACACCTTCTGTAACATATTCTTTATTCGAGAAATTGTAACAGCACTTTTAATAATATATTATGGTACTCACTTTACTAAGGTCACGAGGTCCCAAAATGTCAGAATTTAAAAACGTCAAGATTCAACGTGTGGAAAGCTTCTGTGAGTTTCTGCATCACCAGTTCTGGTGAAACTAAAAATAGGTACAAACAATGAATGCCGAATTGCGATTTGCCGTCGTTAAGCTTTATAGCCCTGGCATTTGGTCGGCGAGCACAGATAAGGTAAGAACTGGTGAATGGTGTCCAGTGGTGGTCCCTTGGATGGAGAGAATGGAAAAAAACGCCATAAAACGAATTTATTTTAAAATGCCGACGGAAGTTGTCAATGTCTGACGCTTTTTGGAGGGAGGCATTTTGCTAATAAGCTTACAGATTGATTATCCTTCGGTGGCTGACATTAAGCGTTTGGCCAATTATCTATTTCCCTGAGATCGCCTGGCAATTATATGCCGGGACCATTTTAGAAATTTCCGGAACTCGTAAAAATTACTGAAAATAAAAGACCGAGAATATGTAAAAAAATAAATATCGATTTATCGTGTGAAAAAGACTATCCTGACTGTCTGTATCAATTTTGGTTGTTTTTGTTGCTAATTTTAATACTTTGTAGCCGTGGAGCATGTTGTCCTAATACAGTGATTGAATTGGTTAACAAGCAATTGTTGTCTAACTTTGTTTTTATTGACCATAGAGCATGATCAAACAAATCCCCATAAAATTACCGAAACTCAAACAAACATCCACGCTTCTCGATTGGCAAACTAGGACATCAGCGTCATTTCGCATGCGTTCGCCCCACGTTTCCCTTTGAACACGAGACACCACCCTAAATGCACGATTCAAATGGGTCTCGAGTGGTTACAAATTGTTTGTAGTGTCTCCAGGACTCACAGCGGGAATTGATTTTTTCATCTTAATGACTCGTTTCACAGAATCGGTGTTGTGCACTCTATGAATTAACGTAAATCTGACAGGTTTTTAATCGAATGGAGATGCTGCCACAGACGCATTCGTAACCTGATTGGTAGACCTTTGCGTCTCAAACATCTGAGACACCACACTTGTCTACATTTTAAAAATCCTCGAACTTCATTGTCGTGGCGATTGTGTTGGCTTTCAGTCGGAAACACCTCGGCCGTCTGCCCTCTGTGTGTTGATCCAGACTTCGAGGTCATTTTATAGTTCCGGCTATCTGCCTCTCTTCCCTCTGAAGGTTTACGTTGTCCTATTCTCGACTCGTAAAAGACCAAGCTCGCTTGCAGCAGCTCGATTCCTCCTTCAACAGCCAGATCGATCGCTGTCAACCTGAAAATTAAATTTGTGCGGATTCCTACGCGCCGTTTTGGCGGCATGAAGCTTGTGAAAGCGGGAAAATCCATTTTGGAGCCAAGAAGTTAACGGCGCGGAAGACGGGGGTTGCCGGGGTATAGTCCGGAAATTACGGCAATTAAACAATCAAGTAAGCAATTGTAGATTAAATTGCAATCGCCATTTCTCAGCCAAACATACTTCCGCGCTTAGGAGCAAGTGGGCAATCGCAGAGGTGATGCTTTTACGGGCTGGCTGCTTTATGGATATTGACAGCCAGAATTTGGGGAAGATGTTTACAGATGCCCGCGTCCCCAGTGCCTCCCCAAAAAGGGGAAAGGACCGCTCCGGCTGGCCTGACCTTGGAATCGAAACCAAGATGAGGATGCTGACCGCTACACCATTTGGTAATGCAGTTTATTTGTGCTCAAAAGAAACTCTTTATTTATTGATTAAATTAAATACGGAATTGCATAAAATACTTTAATTAACTCAAAATGGGCGTATTTCATAATTGATTCGTCGTGTGTTCCGCATTTGTTTATTATTCAACTAACTTCCGTTGTGCATTTATCACCGACGCTAATTGTTTTTTTTAAAGAAAAAAACGGTGATTGCCCGCAATTTGTTAGACATCAAGCTTCATTCAATTGGCCCAATCCACCTTTGAGAATAACTACTTTGAAGTTCCATCAATCTACCCACAGGTATTCTTTTGTTAGTAATTGTCTTTTGCGAATTGATGGAAAGTCTTGCTTTCGGCAATCGATTGGGCATTTGGGTGTTTCGGGTGTAGTGAGGTCTGTCGAAGTCTTAAATTGTTCGATTTAATGGACGGATTCCCAGTGCCTGTACAACCTAGGCAATATTCAATGGAATCAATGATTCATAAAGGTGGACCGTCACAATAAAACGAATCTCTCCGTCAATCGATAGAGGTTAGCCAAATTACCCGATCAGGACCAGCGTTATGGATTTGGCCTCCAGAGGCGGAAGTGGCCACACGTTCAACTCTGGATTGTGTCGGTTTCCGCCAACCCCCCAATTGCTGGGTTACAGGCGGGCACGCCACTGCGCCCAGCATATTTGTTTGGTGACGTCACCTGGGTTCGAACCCAGGTTCACACAAAAACATCGTCGGGACACTTCCAAATTAACTTCAAGTTACGATAATACCTCGAATATCTAATCAAACCCCCAACGAATACATATTTTCAGCCTTCCAGAGGCCGTGCACCCCAACCGCGCGTCTTTTTGATAGCGACGGGTGCTTGTTTGGGGGTAGTGTAGATGTGACAGTCATGGTGGTCTCCTTATAATCATTGGGGAATAGTTTACAATTGGCGGCGTCCCCAGTTCCCCCTCCCTGAAGAAGAGGCCACCATCGCTTCCGCCGCCGCTTCACCAACACGTGGAATTCAATGTGGTTATTAAATCCCGGATGATGCAGCAGCTGCCGCCTTTCGCCGCCACGCTTCGTGAACCCAAGTAAAGCAATACCTTTGTATGATATATTCACCAATCATCATTCCAGACAACGTAGGCGATCTACCATCTAAAGCAATCATTATCCCGTGTCGTCTATTATTTGTTGTTAATGTGGTTGTTTGATAAATACGCCCACACATGATCACATCGTGGTTTGTATGAGGATCCACTGCATTTGACGATGCTGGAGCCCTTCAATGGGCACTGGCAGGATGCCCTATTCCCTTATTTGGACAGAAAACTTAAATGCCGGCTTATGCGTTAACACAACAATTAAAAATGGGGGTTATGATTTTTTTACGTAGAAAACAATGTTGTCTGTTGTTTCGACCAAAATTGGAAAAACGAAGAATGTGTGTGTGTGGGTGGTGGGTTGGTGGGTGCCGTCTGGCAAGTAGGTTTTGTCGAAAATAGAAAGACCGTGTTCGTCTACTTAAGGCCAGCCTTTTGTCGAATCCTTTCCGCACCGTTTCGAATTCCACGCTCTTCTTTAACGATGCAGTGGTCGACGATCTGCGGGATTACCAGTTCAGATGCTGAGTGTGGACGGTCTAGGCAGTGGTTCCAATCCAACAGTCGGTTGACTTCGGCTCGATGAAAACTGTTTTCATTTTCGGGATGGTCCTATAACATCTGAGAATTCTTCGAAAAAAGGCTTTATTCGTGTTAAATTGTTAACGCTCCAATTCTCACTGCTTCAGTAACCGATAAATACTCAACAACACACCCTAGCAACTTAATTCTAGATTTTACCATTTTCGGCTGCTCAAGCCAGGCGTAGCGCCGAGAGCCTGTTGTAATCAAACAGCTTGGAGACTGTCGGGATTTAACCAGTCTGAGTTGCACGTTGTTGGTGAAGTGCTGGATGATGCGGCAGCGGCCATTTCCGTCTCTTTGGCTGGCACTGGGGACGCCGTCGTCTGTCCAATCCTCCCCAGAATCTTCATGGAAATTTCACCCATGAAGTCGACCCTTCCTGTAGCCGGAGATTCCGCGCGGCAAAAAATCGGTTTCTTGGAGGCTGGCGATCGGAATTACTAATGCAACCTCGCTCAATTGGCGAAGGACCTGGGTTAGTCTCCCAGGTAAGGCCACCACGGGTAGCACCCTGTGTCTACATCTGTAAAGATAATCCCAAAGAATCTTAATGCAGGCATCCATGAAACCCCATTTATTCTCTACAAGGAGATAGCCACAAAATGATTTTGATTGTTGTTATGGAGTAGCCACGAAAATTAACCGTGTTTATTTGACAGCAAATGTCTGGAATTTTGTAAATACATGGAACTTGTTTGCGCACAAAGAAATTAAATATTCAATACTCTGTATTCGCAGAAGCTCAGCGGTGCAAAGAAGGCATTACACAAAGCGCATAACAGCAGTTAGTGGTCGACACCACCTGCTACAACTTCGGAATAATCTATAATCGGCGATCTGAGTTTCTTCGTTTTAAAAAAGAAGGATTTAAGAAAACTTCTTCAGTTTTGGCAAGAGGGGACAGGTGTTGCCTAGTCATCTTTGGACCAAAAACTTCGCGTGGACGCGGAGGGGGCGGTCACATAGTAAAAGGCATAAATCAGCTACCAATTAATTGTCAAAAACAATCTATCTCTCGTTTGAGTAGATTTATCGTTTCTTACGAAAAAGAAGTCTTCTCTTTACATTAAACATGGAGTTTTGAAGTAAAGCAATGTTTATGGATTGTGATTTTGAAGGTGGTATGTTTGTTTAGCAATTAAACCAGTCAAAACATATGCGGTTGATTGAAGTGATTGAGAAAATTCGGAGAGAAAAAAAAATCCGGGTGTGGAAAAATAATTTGGCTATTATTAGGTGGCTGTCAAACAATATTTTTTGAGTTCCTGCTTTTCAGGTCTTTTCTTATTTTTTTATTTATATTGATTTCTTCTAAGGTAACTCGAGTTTCAGAGATTTATTCAGACAAGAAAAACGCCATTTCTTCGATAATATCGAAAAAGGTAAAGTCGTTTGTTGTTTGCCAATGAACGCCGAGTTACAGAAGGCTGGCTACACAAGCTTGTGCACGTGTTTACTTTCGACCGATTCCGAGGAAAATAGCTCATCAAAACAAAGAATTAAAATTAAGAAGAGAATGGAATATGTAGCGGAAACAAAAAGGTTTATATCGAACAATGTTTTGGAAGAATTATCTAAATGATTCAAACGGAATCAGCAATCCCACGCACATAATACTACAGTTTGACGCCAAAATGCTGATCCTCGTGACTTTTATGAATAATCTCGTTTTCTAGTGTCCATGCCTGTATAATTCCCATTATTGTATATTGTTCTCCAATAATTTTCCCGGCTTTAAATGTTCTGACTTGTTAACCCTTCATGGACTTTTTAAAATAATCTCGCTTTCTAGCAGCCTGCCTATTCTCTCTATTCAAGAAATCATCGTTCAACGCCACTTCAATAATTGTTCACTAATCGCTGCTCGTATTTCAAGTTACCCCTCCCATCCCCTCGTTGCAAGTTTATCTAAGTGTAAATCTCTTCGACCAATGCGTAGGCTATACCGTTCAAAACCTCAAGAACGGCGGCATATCGAAATTTGGTCATTCCCTATTTGTCCCGATTTTTAGTTTCGCCGGAGCAGGAACTGAAAGACAATTTTCATATCTAGCACTTCTTATACTGCCTATTTTTATGCTAAGAGTTTTGGTCTTCGTGACCTCAATAAAGCCACTACAATTAGTATCATTTCATAGGACGACTTTGTAAAGACAGTCGAGATGGAGAGCAATACATCGAAAACGAAATATTTTCTAGGCGTGCTTCCAACACCACGCCCAGCCTATCTACCTCAACGATGCGCCAGTCGATAATGTTCCGGCCACCGCCCTACCTGGGATCCCCGATCCTGCCGAATCGTCAAGCGAAGGACCATGGCGTTGACAGCCCCAGGAAGACCTTTCACCATCTACGAAAAGATCCGTGGGGCCTCCGGAAACATGTTCGCGTTCACTTCGTTGAAATCCGTCCCATCCAAACCTGGGCATCGTGAGTTTAGGACAAAAAAGGTTATGGAGAGCATTCGATCAGTTGTGTCTGCGACGAATCTCAAAAGCGGCCTGAGGTGACGAGGTCTCCAACGACAAAATGAGACATTGCTGTGCAGACATGGAGAAGCCGAAACCCAATATACAACGCTGTTGGCCGCAGGGGTTTGGTCAGATTTTAGGTCACCAGAAACAGGGCTTTCTAACCTGTCTTTCGCTGTCATCTAGTCCAGGTTGGCGATTCTGCGGGGGTGGTGGGCAGCTGAAAACGTGGAATGGTTCCGTCAAAGAAGACGTGGAGCTCCTGCGAATGGTTCATCCTCTGTCAGGAGACAGCCACACTAGGTAAGTAGGATTTTATCGAGCAATAACAGAGCATTACGTATTGTTCGTGTTATTTGGAGTCCATACCGAGATAAATGAGTAGGGGGGTGGGGGATACGTAATTTTGTGTCAAGAACATCATCAAGGCCATCATTTTGGGCGCCGCCGCCGGCAATTTGGGAGACAGCGGGTAGGGGTCCGACATTCGCGCACAAAAGTGCTTTCGTAGGACTCCAAAATAACGGATTTCACAACAAATGACTTGTTAAAAAACAGCCCAATCTAAAAAGTGCAGCGCTGCCTATATATGCCCAGACTACAACAAGCCCCTCCCCCCTGCCACCGCTCCGACCTTTGGAGGTTCCGGGGATCCTGGACTCCCCAAAACCCGCGACGAGGCGATGGAAGATGCAACACAGACTCCCACAGACACCCTGTAATAGCAACCCCATGCGATACTGCTGAAGCCGGGCTTATCGCCCTGGAAGCTACCCCAGGAGGAGCCATCCAGAGTTAGACAGAGACACCACTGCACCAACAATATCACCATAAAAGAAAACGAGGTTTCAATGAGGAGTTAGTGGTTAAAAGATGTACAAGCATCCATAGATATACAATGCAACAGGACTGGTAGTCTGCGGAGCACAATTGTCCCACCGATCCTCCATTAGAAGGTGACCTTGACGTGGAACTTGCGTGGCACGCGGGAGATACGCCATGAGTCCTTCTCCTCGTGCTTGTTGAAGAGCGGCTCGATGCGCATTGACTTCTTGGTTCGCGAGAGCTTCGTGGGGTCACCGAACTGGAAGAACTTGGGCGCGTACTCGACTAGCCACCGCGGGTCGATAGTCGTCACCTCGCGCATGTACTCCTTCGTCGTCATCACCAACTCGTGGTAGACAACCCTGGAGCGCGGGGGTGGGGAAAAAACATTAATTTTCAACTCTGAAACTGGCCTCCCACTCACGAGAAGTTCTTCGTGGTAGCAACAGTAGTCGACAATATCGATTGTCCGTTCAACAATAATTAGTACTCCCAAAACCTACTCCAAATCTAATAAAGTGGGTCAAACTCTAGGCGAATGTCCTTGCAAGGCTCTCTTGATGGTGTCAAAGCTTCGCAGACGTCAAGGCAATGCAAGCTCGAAGGGGTTGTCAGGTGATCGATTCCAACGGATTTGCCCCAGATGCCCTGCAATCCGTGATACTAAAAATAATTAATTTGTTGACCTTGAAACAAACACGAATTAAAGACTCCACGAAAGTAGTCGGCTGCTTTGCTTTGGAGCATCTGCGCATTACCATGCCGGCAATTTGGGGGCAGGGGTGGCGCGGGGTTTGGTGTGGAGGCGTGAGGCGTTCACCTCCACCTCCACCCAGTACCCCGAACCGTCGACCTGCGCTGTTTTCGTCGCTGTTCATGTTGTTGTTGTTGTTTTTGTCCACATTGGGCGAATCCGGTGCCTCCCAAACCAGGAAATAATCACCTCACACGGGAGGGGCACTTGGAGGGGAATGTAGCCGACAACAAAATGCAAAACATTGCGAGTACACTCGAGCATAACCTGAGTTGAGGCGTTTGGACACACCCGGTCTCACGGAACCAAACACGTTGAAGTTGCAAAAAGGCCACTGCCACCGGAGAAACCCTATGGAGTAATGAATGAACCAACGACGCAGGGGAGAAGGGTGGGTGGCGGTTTTGGGGTAGAATAGAAGGCCTACCAGTCGGGTTGACGGTTGAAGAGGGAGGAAGAGGGGTGGATGTAGACGACCTGTTGGTCGACGAGAGTCCGGTAGCCCTCCTGAGGATCCTTTTTGGCGGCGTTTCGGAAAAAACCCGAGAGAATGGCCTTCTGGACGAGGGCAGTCTTCTTGGCGCAAGAGAGGACGTCCAATTTGTGCCTAACGTGGAAAATATCAATTGCAGGGTAATCGGCTGAACGGGGCGAGGGTGGTGACGATGCCACGAGTGGCCATCACTACTTATTTTCAGCACAGAAACCGGGGGGAGGGGGGGGTTGGTCATTGACAAGAAACAACGCAATGACAGCACCACGAGAAACGCCAGTTTGCCGGAGTTATGCCCAGCTAAGCACTGCACAATAACCTCGGTGTTTAATTACCATGAAGTTTCAGTCGAAATTATGCATGTTTATGCCGTCAAACGACACGGTGGGCATCATCATCATCGTCGTCGTCATAATGGTAATCGAGGATCAGAGTAGCCATACGAAAAATGAAAACCGTTTCTTATTTCCTGGAACATCTGTTCGAGTGAAACGGAAAATGAGGACGGCTTCGAAATGACCGAATTGGGGCACACAGCGTCGTTCTTGTGAGAATCAAACGGTGTGGTCTTCGCATCGGTCGGGAAGTTAGGCATCGCGTTTTTTAGAAGTATGAACGAACCGTATCGCACGCATTTCAATTCTAGACACGATCAAAAGGTCGGTTTACCGAGGAAATGGCTAACAAGTTGACACCCACGCCCACACATGTCACGGAACAAACCACCACGCCCCAAACAGAGACAAGGGTTGGGGGCTGGGGTGAGGTTCGGCGATTCAAAGAGAAGGAGAATGCTCCAACAGCAGAAACGACCATCGGTTGACAACCTATCAGACATTTGTCGTTGTTACGCAGTTAAATTGTGTCATTAAGGTAACAGGAAACGATTTGCAGTGGCAATAGCGATTATACCTGCTCGCGGTTAACTAATAACCGAGAAATTTGAGATTCGATACTCGGGATGTCTCATGGGAAAAGCCGGTGGGTGGAAGAGAGGTATTTCGGTATATCCTGGAGTCAAGTTATGTGCGCGCATTAATAGTACAAGAGACACTTAACCACTGTAGCAGATTATCTTAAGTTAGCTAGGAGATAGGAGGCAAAATAAGTACTTCCAGTGGAGTAAAATGTTAACAACATGTGGGATATTGTTTTTTTCTTAATTTCCATGAACCCGAGAGAAGGAAAAAAATGTCTCACCGATCCATAATGCCGAGGAGTTGTTTCCGCACGTCCTGTGCCCTCTTGAGAGTCCTGGCTTGCACGAAGTTATCGTAGCACCAAGGGGCCGAGAACTTGTTGTTCTTCCAGGCGTTGTACACTGCCAGCAGGGTCAGATGATCACCCTCGGCCTGATGGAACTTGGCCTTACGCTGGTCGGCAAGTTCTGTTTTCTCCTACAAGACGAAGGGGCGATAAAAGGGTTCCTCCCGATGACGGCGTTCTAGATTAGCCCCCGCTTACAAAACGTGGCCACCACGGAACCAGAAATCGATTTCAATCTGCTCAGACCCGACCTCTGCTCACAGTCAGCTGTTATTCGTGACATCCCAGCCTCTGGTATGAGGTAACTGCACAGAGTAAGCCATCGCCCAATTCAGTGGTAGGGTGGTGCAACCACACGCAAACCGTTTGGAATTGGGTCCAGGGTGCAGACATTGGTCCAGTTGCGCCAGTAGGCGTGTCTGCTCATCTGGCATTCGACTGAGGGCGTAGCAACTGTGGCAGTGTTTCAGCTCGCCAACCAACCAACCAACCCCTTTGCTCGAGGCCTGGTGGTGTTGTGCGAGAGAAGCGGCAATGAACCTCGTGAGTAGACACAATGACGCCTTGCAGAAGGAATGCATTGGAGAGAGCCCAGCTGCTGACGCCAATTACCGGCCACCCAGTAATGACGGCAAGACTCTAAGCACACACACACACACGCGTCTCAACCGACGTCTGGATCGGGAGGTTCGTGTTGACAGTTGGCCAAGACAGAGATCAATAGTACATGAGAAGATCGACCTTCCGCGGATAATAAATGAGAAGATCGGGAGGGAGTCTCTTTAAATTAGGTCGGGAAATCATTCGATGCTTTCTTCTTACTATCGACGACGGCATAACAACGACTCCAAGTAAAGTCTGACAACCTTTAGTATTTCTGTCTCTATTTTTGAAGACAACAAACTATAAATAACAAAGTTATCCCGGAACCACGGCTTCGTGATAACATCTATCGCAGCAGTGAGAGTGAGAACAAATCCTGCTGTCAATCAGTGGAAGAGGGAGTTGTGGAGCCGTCTTTCTTTACTCTGGTCTCCTCCTCTCGTTGACTAGTCCTGGGGAGGTTGTGTCCAGGAGAGAGGGTGGGGGGTGCGCGGGGTGCGGCATTCTCCTGCTAGAGGATGCACCGGCATCGATGAGAGTTCTTGGATATGGTACACAGGCGGAGGCGTCCGCAGTGCCACCCAAAGAGGTAGAAGTGACCGCTGCATCATCCAACGCTTAACTGACCATATGGAACTCGGGTTTTGTGGACGCAGTCGGTTTCACCACCCAACATCAATACAGACGACGTTTACAGACGATGGCGGCGGCTGCGACTGGCTTATTTTTTGGAGGCCTGGCCTGGGAGTCGAACCAAGGGTGGAATAGTAGTAGTAGTAGTAGTAGTAGTAGTAGTAGTAGTAGTAGTAGTAGTAGTAGTAGTAGTAGTAGTAGTAGTAGTAGTAGTAGTAACATACCTTAGGTCGGTAGAAGACATTCTGCACCGAGAGCATTGATACAATTGTGAGAACCTCTTCCGAACAGGCCAGCTGAACAGACATGATGAGCATTTTGGACAACATAGGCTCTAACGGGAACTCGGCCATCTGTTCGAACAATGACAAGAAAACAAAAATGAAATCGTTAACTCAAATAATGCGCCGAGGATACGTGGAGACTTGGGTGCGTGTATTTGTGGGAAAAATTGAATTACCCTGTGAATAAATTCAATTTAAGTAGCACACACCCCCACCCCGCACCCATCTTTAAGCCATTTTCACAGAAAAACAGAAAATACCAACGAAATTGTGATAAACAAACTCCAAACCCGACAGCCTGTTTCGGTGACTGGCAAAATGAAAAGGTTGGGCGATGGCAAGTGATTCGTGATATCCTGGGTACCATGGCGAACAAAAAACCGACACACAAAGGATATGATACCGGTCTGTCTTGTTTTAACGATGCAGGTGTATCGGTGCGCCTGGTTTTACGCAAAGGGACACACAATTGGCGGCATAAAACCCACACAAGTCTCCTCTTGCGATTCATAGGCGAACCACAAGAAACATAATTAGCCAGTTGCGCGTTTTTTACGGGTGTTGTGGATTGGGTGGGGGGTAACGGGCAGTGGGCAGGAAGGATTCACAGCTCATTTAGCCTAAGACCATGCAGTAATGCCGTCAAGACATGTCGGTGCATGATGGTTAATGGGGTGGGTACACAGTTCAACGCAAGTAGACAATACAACTGACATTCGGCAGGGAATAAACCGTAGACAATTGAATTGCATTAAGTGTAGTCAACACCGAAAATAGGCAATTGTGCCGTTAAGCCCCTTCTTCGCAACACTGAAACAATCAGAACCGTAAGAAAAAACAATGCACTGCTTGCTAACCGTGTCATTGTTAATTTGAGTTTTTTCGCAATAAAGATCGATGGGGCCATCGCGGGTACATAAAACAGAATCAACTGAACCGAAATTCAGTCTGCTCGGAGGTGGTGGTGGGGGGATACGCGGAGGATAATTGAGTCGCAACATTTAGAGCATAACTCAATAATTGTCTGTTTCAAGGGAGGCTGGGTGCACGAGACCCAATTGAAAGGCATCAATAGTTTGACCTGTGGGATTTTCACGAATGAACTGTTTTTTTCCTAACCATTTCATGTTGTTGTTGTTGTTGTTGTCGACTCAGCAATGGATAATAATTCGCGACGGATCGGGGGACCGTTTAACCGCAAAAATTGGTTGAAAAAGTTGGCTCAGGCAATTAAGAGTGGCAAGGGCGAATGGTGGAATTGCCCTCGCAAACCAACGACAGATTTTTTCCCATAGAACGGAAACTTGCGAAAGGTGAATCAGCTTCCAGTCATTTCCTCCACGGTTCGAGATACCATTGCATGTGCGTGATAGTATTCAAAACCACAAAAAAACGCATCTCCCTCGAAATAAACAACCGCTGCCAAGAACTCGTAAATACCAAACCATACCAAACACTAGTTGGGTCGTCGTGTTTTTATTCATTTTCTCCGATCGAATCCAATGGCAGAACACGCCCAACTGTCGAAACTGAATGTAGTCTGAATAAATTAGACTACCGTGCAAGTAATCATGATATATCCAAACATCCTTCAGAAGTCTCGCATTCCATCTACGGACAAATAACCACAAGCATCCTAGAGGAAACGGTCCTGCAAGCCTGCATTCACCAGGACTGTACTATGGGGGATCTTAAAATACGGCTGTCTCAGAGTCCTGGCCGAAGCAGCAGTTTGCGGTCGTCATTGTCGTCGCTAAAGACTGCCGAGTTGAAGACAGAAAAGGAAACTCTCGTTGAAAATGGCAATCAGGGTGACTGAGAAGAAGAAAAGGAAGAAGAAGAAGAAGAACGAGTCTTGTAAATGAGCCGAATCGACACCTATTTCCGCTTTCAGAAGCACAGTCAGAGCAGGAAGATTGATCATGTAACTTGGAGCAGCGGTTGCAGAAAGAGTTATGGGAAACGAACGGCTCTCGATCAACCGAGAAATTGGGATTCAAAAATACACCGGAGAGGCTTTGGTTCGGCGACTTTGAGGAAAAAAGGACGAAAATCGGAAGACGAGAGGTTCAAACTCAAAGAGAAGGGAACCGCCCGGCAGCCCAATTTCGATGCCCATGTTTTAGAGTTTCGCCTTTTAAAAACCTCTGCAAAAGGAAATCGTTGTGCACCTACAACAATGTGGTGACACGGAAGAGAGGGAGTGGGGCGCCCTGATTGGATTGAGACATCTTTCATTAGGTTATGCAGATTAGAAGGCGCCTCGGGTTGGTGAGTGAGGGGACTTAAAGTGGGTGTAGTGCTCAATCAGGCTCAATCACGCAAACAGAAACCTACACGGCGTCCAAGTCGCGTTAGCAGTCCTTCGTCATCCAGGGCCGAGAGAGCGTGTAGAGTTACCATTGCGGCGACTAGTGTCTACAATAAAACGAAAGGTGTCAAACCAAACTCCACCGACTTCTGATCTAGAGGGAGGTAGGAGAGTGCGATCGATCGCAGTCGAACAGCGTGTCCATTGGTGGAATAAACACCACACGCGCGCGCATAAATCAGCAGGCGACGACGTATTCGTACCGTCTTGATGAGGCTTCTGAATCTAGGCTACTCCACTTGTCAGACGCGATAAAACGGGTCCGAGAAACCGGCGAGTCTCCAGCTTCCCAGCAGATCCACTGAAGGATACAACAATCCGAAAGACAGTGCTCTCCTCCCACTTGGTTCTGGGCCAGAGGTAACCGCGCCCTGGGAATTTGGCTCGAACCATATTCCCAAGCCACGGTGGGCTGGCATTAACCTCCCGAAATTATGTATTCAGGATTTCTTCCTCTTTGGCACGGTGATGTGGGCAGACTGTGTGACCTAGGGCTTCAAATGCGCTATGACGACGGCAATCCACGGTTTCAGTTGGTCAAACTTGGATCGGTGGTGGTGGTGGTGGGAGACGAACCGGAGAAAGCGCGTGTCTGGCCGACGTAAATGATGCCCATCATCTTACCTGAAGCGGCGGAGGGTCCATGAAGTCGAATGAGAGGAGGTCATTGATGCCCATGGCCTTGAGCTGCAAGACGGTGCTGGCGAGATTGGTGCGCTGGATCTCGGGCACGTTGGTGGAGAGCATTTCGTCGCGTTGGGCGCGCTCCGTGTAGAGGCGGTAGCACTTGCCGGGTCCCGTGCGGCCCGCTCTGCCTGCCCGCTGCTTCGATTGGGCCTGGAAAACATGGAAAACTAAAATGATGTACTGTCAACAACCAAATGCCGAACAGTGACTCTGGTTACGGACACACTCGCTGGAGCTAGCAGTGTGCAATATCACAAGGAGAGTTGACAGGCGTATGTTAAGCCGTGTATAGAAATTTTGGTCCTAGTGACCTAGATAAAGAGCTTATCATGATTATTATTATATGGGCGACATGGTGTAGCATTCGCTATGAACGTCGTTTTTTTCATGGTAGCCGATAGTCCTGACCAGTTTAGGCGGCACCCTTCTGGACATTCCTTAATTGCAGCCAAGGCCATGGTCAATTGCAATTTGCTACAGAACTTTGTCGACAGTCGAATGAGGCTTCGGACCCACGTGGATAACCAACGAGGCTGCAGTGGAAAGACTGGCCAAGGAAGAGGCAGACTTACGACCCACATGCACCCACAGAGGAGTCGGGCACAACCACGTGGTCAAGGAGATTGCCCACGTGTATTGGGAAATCGACAGCAAAATGTGGGCCAAAATTAGAGAAAAAGAAAAGTCACTAGGCAGTATAATGGTGGGAAGATGGAATTAGGTTCGCGCAGTCGGATCGGTGGGCAGCCTGGATTGGCATGGCGTGGAAGTGCATGGCGCTTGAGTCAGCCGTCGGTTACTAGAACTGAAACTCAATCTGTGGTGACCCGGGCGGCTGCAATCCGTGGCATCAGCAAAGCCTGCTCACTTTCCTTTAGTGTCGATTCGACTGGGTTGCCTCAAATTCGTGTGCCTCATTCGAATCGACTATTTTAGCGCAAAACCAGGGAAAATAGGGGGTTTTGTTGAAGCCGATAAGGGATTTAGTGCACGTCATAGATTGTCTCTCCAAATTGGACATTTGTGGAATGCGTGCTGCGAATGTTTAGATTAACGATGCTCCGTCTGACATTGGTGCCTCGAACAAGTGTGAGGGACATAAAATAAGGCATAAAACAAAATGGGATGAGTTTTATTGTCGAGCAATTGGCGGCTGCTGAAGTCCAACAAGACGATGGCATAGAATGCCACAGAACGACAACGCGGCGCCAAGACTGTGCACACACACACGAGAGAGAAGCCATAAAATTTTGGGGGGCACAGTGAGCTCACAAGGCCTAATTGGTGAGAGCAGTTGCTGTCGCAGTTTTTTTTACGGCAACAAAGGCGCTCCCTACTGATCTTATCGGAGCATTATGGTCACAAAAAGATGCAAACGGGTTAGCGAGGAGACGTTTTGCGTGATGCTGATTGTGGCAGAAGAATGGTTAAAAGCCAACACACTGGCGGTGGTACCTAGTACCTAAAGGGGAATCAGATAATGATAGGTATCACCAGACAGCAAAAACAGCCTTATAACTCGTTAAGGGGTATAAATGGGCATTAGGGTTTTTTGCAACATCTAGTACAACGCGCAGCGGCATTAATTTTCACCTGAAATGTGTTTGTAGGAGAAAATGGCGCAGTGAGCACCAGACTCAATTGTTGACAGTGTAGTCGTAGCTGTTTCCTAGCAAAAGGCAGTCTCGTCTGACGCCAACAACTTGGCAATCTGCTGCTTAATCCTGGGTAACGGACTAGATTTTGCGTCTGCCCCCACTTTAAGGTAATACGGGACCTCGACTAAACCCTCCAGAGACGAAGTCATGAATGGAAAGATCCGAGGAACACAAATAAAATAAGGAACCGGGGATACTGATCTCGAAAAGAGTACACGAATGGAGCAATCAAGGATCACCCAGAGACTCGCCAGCAACGACCTTTAACATTCGACAATACCGTGTGCTTCTGTGGGCTTAACAGTAACGGGGTGTTTTTGGACCCAGAAAAAATCCATATCCATTATAGCTAAGTGCGATTGTTGTCAATGAGCTCCCGAGAGAAGGGAATATGCGTGGACATAAAATGACAATTGTAGGAGCAATTAGTGCAAAGGACGCCAATAAGAACAATTGGTCAACCGACTAACTGCCGGCCCCAGCATAACTTTGTTAGGTGCTTGTCGCAGCGTTTTGATTGCATCTGAATGAAATCATAAATCCATCAGCTTAGCCAAATCGCTATTAAATAACCGGATTTTTCGTCAGGATAAAACAACCCATCAGCTAGCCTAAGTAAAACATTGTTTCCTTAGGACCGAAGTTATAGTTCTTTTTCTTCCTCGTCGCGGAAGAGGGGATGAAACGGCCTCGGGAATGTCGCTGCCAGGTCGGGGCATATTGCTGTTCTGTTCAAGAACTTCGCGATCCGCGGCTACCCAAACGCGCCTATCGGAAGGAGATTGGTGGAGTAGATTGTTGTCTAGACCGGACACCAGCGGCACCCTCCGTAGACGGACTACAAGCCGAGGCATTCCATGTCGCCTTCGATCCTAACTGCAGCGCAAACCCTGGCAATGTGGCGGTGGGAGGCGTGGGTTTGAAAGGTCCGTCAATCTCCTGCTAGAGGCTGATCCAAATGCACGTATGTCCCGCATTGTGGCTGCCCATGCACGACGACCAGAGGCTGCCAGGTCGCAGCAGATTGTGGTTCGCTTCTGGGTCACCGTAGACCTGCTGCAAGTCCAAGCATTCCACGTCTGTCTGCATGGTACTAATCCACGTGTGCAGTGGCCAATGGCTTAGGTAGCATCACCCTCGACTTGCTGACGGCGAAAGCAACCTCGAGTGGGACAGGGGACAACACCTGCAAACGTATTCCCGAGAAACGTCATGGCAAACACCATGAAGCAGTCGGTTTATCCTCTATTAGGAGATGGCCGCACGGGGCAAACGAAAGACTGCGACAACGCAAAGAAAACACGAATTCCCATACGTACTTGACAGTACTTCCCGGTACAAAAAAAGGTATCAGCTTAGCGAATGATATCTCTAAGCGGGCTTGCCTGTGAGATTGGTGTCACGATGAGCTGATCCATGCCCGACTTGCTGCTGTAGACCTTCTGTTTGACGAAGCCGGGATCGATGACGTAGAAGATTCCGTCGATGGTGAGCGAGGTCTCGGCGATGTTGGTGGCGATGACGACCTTGCGACTGCCAGGGGAGGCCGGGTCGAAGATGCGCGACTGCATCTCCGAGGGCAGAGCCGCGTACACGGGCAGGATGACCAGCTCGGGCACGTCCATCCCGAGGGCTTTCATGCGGTCGTAGAGGATTTCACAGGCCGTGTCAATCTCCTCTTGACCCGTAAGGAAGACGAGAATATCGCCTGCAAGACAACGCCATCGTGGTTAATTCGTAAAGAGTCCTCGCTTTCAGCCCCGGTTCTCTGTTTTATCACTTTCCATCCTCTGTCACACACACACATTCTCTCTTTCTTGCCTGGTTATACCAACGAAAAGCACCTTCTTCCGCCTTCGAGTATTTGAGTACAAGCAGATTAAACGTGCCGACAGGAATAAGGGGTACATTTCTCATGACCTGTGCAACACCGGGAAGGCGCCCGAAGTGGTGCATCGATCGTGGTGCCACAACAACGAACTAAACACCCACATGCTCGATCCGCTCGACTACTTTTGTTTTCATCAAAAGACCAAACAGTGGATTTATGGCCACGCCCATCCTTGCACGGGCCGTTTTTATTATTATAAATCGATGCTGGCAGCTTTGCTACTCGCACCCTCACGCCGATGATGGCAGGCGACGACGAATCCCCAAGACAACAACGCAATCAAACAACACGAATGACGGTCTTAAGGCACCCTTCGAACATATGGTGTCTGGGAATTTCGGAGCAGTAGAATACCGGCATGTCGCGGTATTCAAGGGCGCCCAGAGAGAGAGAGAGTGTGTGTCAACAACTTTTCCGCGCAATCCTCAATTCTGTTCTACACGGCGATAATTCCAAGTTGAATGCTTTTGCATAAAATTTCTCAGTGAGCACCGGACAGTGCACTTGTTGACAGTGCAGTAGCAGCTGTTTCGTAGAAAATGGCGCCCCTTGTTGATTTCATCTGCCCGGAAAGGCCCAAAAAGCATTCGCTCCTGGGAAATTAAATAAAACAGCTTGTCCGTCTGCTCCGTTATCCTGGATAACGCCCCGCCCCCACTTTAAGGTAAATCAGGGCATCTAACGAAAGCAGAGGCCCTGTAGCAACACAAATCCAGGATCACCGCCGCGGATGCGGAGCCAACCATCGCGGGGACGAATGCACCAAAACCCAAAGCGACTCGGATATTCAAGGCCCGCTCTACCCAGATCTCATAGCTATCCACTCCTTCTGTTCACCGAGCTAACCGCTAAATGCATTCCAGACATCCCCGGTCACATCTAACCTGGCGCATGCAATCAGCAATCACCCACGCGTTAACGTGTCTCCTGGCGGCATATCCCTGCCAACCCATTCCATCCCAGCCTCACCCACCTAAACCCGACTCTGCCTTTGTGGTAGAAAAATAGATTGAATTACTTGCGATGGTTTAGGCGAGTAAAAATAAGCTTACCACGGTCTGATGCAAACAACAACAGCTTCTACAACGCACGCACTCACTCACTCGCGCGCATACGCACACACCACCATTCCCATTGATTCACAATCGCATAGCAACTGAACTCGCTGTTAACCCTGGTTATAAGAATACCACAACGCTGAAAATCTGGATTTGTTTCCTCGTGGTCACATAATAATACTAGGAAAACGAGATTGGGAACTGAGTACGGGGGTTTCTGTCAAGTAACCACGTGCACAATCTCGTTGAGACAGCCGACTATAACTCGGCTAATTGCATTTGAACCAGACTATGGCTCGGAGTATATTTAACGCCATCCGTCAAAGTATGTTACCACCCTTCTTTGCTGCATTATTATTCAGTAACCGTACTGAGAAGTAAACCACAGAGCAGTACGCGTATTCTGCTAAAGATACCGACGGTGGAATTAATACCCTGTGTTCAGCTTTCAAGGAATAACTCGACAAAAGTAGCCATCCAGAGACTCTGTTGTTACTACTTCTACTCTGACTGCCAATATTGGAGGCAATAAAGTTGAATTACCCGGTGGTTCCGTGAGGTGAATCTGCATGACCGTATTGAGGGCAGCATCCAAGTAGTCGCTTTCTGGTTCCAGGCTGTAGAGTATCTCCACTGGGAAGACTCGCCCAGGAATGGTGAAGATGGGCTGGAACAAACAGCCAAAGAGGCAGGTTGAAATAAACGAGGCGTTTGGGGAAACCCACCAAGTCAGCTCAAAAGTCGGGCAACGGAAAACCCCCACTGGAGACAGCGTATTTTTGTGGAGTGGCGTATAAAATAACCTGAACACATCACCTGTAAATGGCCACGCTGACGACTAGTACTGCACTAAAACAGTTTCTTTAATGGTTTTTCCGACGCCATGACTAGAAAAAAACTCGAAATCTTTAGGCAGCCTAGCTATGGAAGAACTAGGCACATGTTTACAAATAAATAAGTAATACAGAAGCACGAAATAGTGCGATTACGAATTACTTAACCACCCAATCACCATAGGCGGCCTCTTTCAAAAACGCGGAATGTGAGGGGGGCAGGTGAAAATGCACATTGGTGGACTTACGGCCTCAAAGAAGTACTGCGAGAACTTGACCGAGTCGAGAGTAGCCGAGGTCACAATGAGTTTGAAGTCGTCCCTCTTCAGGATGGCCTTCTTGAGGAGACCGAAGAGGACGTCTGTGTGGATGGTCCGTTCGTGGGCTTCGTCCAACATGAGCACGGAGTACTGGCATAGGTCGGGGTCGATGAGACACTCGCGCAGCAGCATACCCTCCGTCATGTACTTGATCTTGGTCTCGGGGGTGGTGCAGTCTTCGAAACGAATGGTGTAGCCAACCTCCTGGCCCAGGCGACACCCGAACTCCTCCGACACCTACAGGGGGGGGGACAAAGAGATCATTTGCGCCGCCTGATTGCTCGACCAAATGGCACAAAAACCTCTCTCTAGCCGGCAGCCATTAAGGAGATCAACAAATAAAGTCGGAAAACCGGTACTCTGGTGGCCCGGAATGGATTTGGGATTCTGGCAACTCTCGCGCCTCAGGTTTCTCGCTCTGGCAGTGGCCACGTCCCGGTAAATCGCTTCACGTGTGTGGGTTACCGAGAAACGAACTCTCAAAGAGTTTCCCGTGTGTAGACAGACAGGACGGAAGAGATCTACTCCAAGAGGCGCATCCCTGGGCTGGAAACGCCACACCGCAGCGCACCCCAACATTGGGTTTTTAATAGACGCGACCCAACATGACGCCCACGGAAGGAATCGCGTCAAATTCCTGTCCCGTCGACGTTTTTAGTTTCTTGATTACCGGGAACACGCCCCAACAATATAACGGCAACTCAGAATCACACTTTAGCCCACCCCCCTCCCCGTCTCAACAACACGCCTCATTGTATAGCTTCACATTGTTTTTACCGTAGACGGAGACACCTGCCATTGTTAGCGTAACGGTCGAGTTTCCTGATTAGTTATTAAGAAAGATGGATTTGGGAACAAATAATTTTAAACAATGCAGTGCAGGAAAGTTTTTGAAAAGGCTGGGGCAGAAAAAACACCGTGCGAACACAGTGTTGTTTGCCCAGTGCTAAATAATGAATGGGAAATAGATGTCGTGGGAAGCCGTTGTCATGATTAAAATTGGTAAAATCCGTAGAACCCGTAAATCGAACCCAGGGTCACTAACGAACACAGTTAATGGAACACCATTGGCCCACGACCCACTAGCAATAACCATTAAAAACAAGACCGATTGGATTCAATAAATAGAACCCATGGAATTTCCCGTGTCGACAAACACATGCGGTGAGCAAATCGCGCATAAACGGCACACAGGAAACTCGTGTTAACACGCGAGGCATCACGCAAACTTATCGTCTTCGTTTGATCGACAGTGAGCCGGAATCACGAATAAGGAGGATCGTGAGATGGCGTTGAAACGCCGCACAGATATACGTACCCGCTTGGCGACGGACATAGCAGCGACACGCCGGGGTTGAGTGCAGCCGATTCGACCTGTGGTAGTGTAACCGGCCTCGGCGAGGTATTGCGTGATTTGGGTTGTCTTTCCACTGCCCGTCTCGCCGATGACAATGAGAATCTTGTTCTCCTCCACGGCCTACAATGAAAGGAGAGGGTTAAAAGGCGTCCCTTGATATGACATGAACCGACAAACACGATCGAGTCCAGAGACACTCCACACAGCAAAAATACACAATTCTAATAAGCCTACTAATAGAAGGATTTAGAGGCAGAAAAAGAAATTTTAAAGAGTTATATAGTCTGGTGCGGTTATCGCGGGATTCCGAATACCGACGGTACAGTCCACGCCGCCGCCATGCGGTAAATGATTGTCGCTTAACGAAACACCAGGCGGCCATTAGGTAGACGACTTTCGCGGCAGTGTGATGTGATCTTATCCGGTTACCACGGTATATTCACGTTTGGACAAAATCCCACGAGGGTAATATGGTTTGAATAGGACATAATAATCATTTTGCTATTGAACAATAACCAACGCTGTGGGCAGGCGCTGAGCGACTAGAATTTATCCTACTCCGTGAAAAAGAACTAGTCGTATATTTGGGTCACTGTTGATATAACAAAAAACCCTCAATTGCGACAAGTGCGGTTTGCAACACAGCGGGGCAACTCCCATTTGATGACGGATGTGGTCGTTAAGGACCACGGTGTCTTTGGAATCAGGTAGGAAAGAAGACCCACTTAATTATTTTTTCTTGCATGACTGCTTCGTTAATTAAATTGTACCGGTGGCGCGTCCCCAGTGCCATACGAATGGGTAGAATTTAACAAGCCCGAGTTCACGCTATGAACCCTGCGTTGCTTGATCACTGGATTATGCAGCGGGTTTCCACCAGCAATGTGGGTGGATTACAATATTATAAGTAGTGACTATATTGGAATAAATAAGAAAGAGAATTACCTTGCACAATTCGTCCTTTAACTTGTAGATGGGCAGCGACTGACGCTGCTCGAGAATGGAGCGAACAATTTTCTTGCCAATGGTGCCAGTGCGTGTCCCGGCACCCTGCACTGCTCGTTTCCATTCGGGCACGTCCTTGAACTGGTCCCCCATCCTCGAGCCCCCGGGACCCCCTGCTGCCGCCGCTGCCAGTTTGTTCTCAACTACACAGATAAAGGGTTACAGTGGTGTGGGACTGGATGGTACCGACGTGGGAGTGACTAGCTCGAGGCTTTTTGCCCAGGGCACGAAACAATTCCAATTGCAGATAAGGGCATGACAGCAAAGTTATGTTTAGCGAAAAGCAACTTCAAGAACAATGAGCCCCCGCAAAAAATTTATCCCGTAGGTTACATAGTGGAGACTACCATCATCATACAGGACCTTTTCAAGATTGATTATGTTATGTAATATCTACTAACACATTATAAGTAGAAACTTATTATACCATGGTCGGTGATCCAAGTAGTTCTTCTAACTTACTCGCCACAGCCATAGGGTCCTGCCATTCTTTGCCCATGCGTTCATGAGCATCAGCCCTCTCGATAGTCAGCTGATTCTGCCGTTCCTGTTGTTTCTCCTCACGTCGCTCCTTCTGCAGAGCCTGACGCATCATCGCGGCCTGTTGCAGCGAACCGTCGGGATTCTTGACTATCCGCACGGGTGACAATTCCATGGCATGTCGACCGTGGCCCTATAACGTGCACATAAATTTATAATTGAAGAGTTTTACAGCTTCCCCGCTACTGGTTTCAGAAAAAATATTGCTAGGGGCCATAGTTATCTATTGCATTTATAGACGGTTCGAAAAAATTCAAATTAATTGCTGGTAGACCGACACTAAAGTCAATGTTGAAAAACTAAGGAAATATGACGGAAATGGGAATGTGGTAGGGTGCAATAAAGGTGTTCGAGAGAATTGCTGATAATCCTAGATAAATCAAATAGATATGTTCATGCCGTAGATATCATAATCTAAACTTAATCTTGAAGAATCAAGAGCACATCATAGGATAACATACTTTTAAGAATGGTGGTTCCTCCTCAACCAACTCGATCTCAATGTCTTCATCGGACTCATCGTCTTCCCGCGGCAGCAGACCCGTTTCTTCGTCAAATTCCGGTAACTCAGACTTATCAATCACACCAGCACTAATCATCTGCTTGTACTCCCACCGCTCGGGCGAACTAATACGCTGTATCTTCCGTTTGGGACCAAAATCCTCTTCAAGGACATCCCGGTGAAGTCCAGTGCCGGAACCACTCGCCACCGGACGATCAGGATTCCGGCCATCGTCGAATTCACCGTCGTCGTTCATACCACTGCTTCCCTCCAAACGTGTAGCCTCATCACGAGGTTGCGACTTGGTCGTCGACGGCGCCGGAGCAGGGTTAAGGTCTGCTCCGGTTTTTTGGTCCACCTCACGCATACTCAGGCTAGTTCGGGTTCCCGTGAAAGAGAGGACTTTCACGTAGACATTTTGATTTCGCTGAACTACATCCGTGACGCTTGTAATGCGACCTTCGCGACGTAACTGTGAGATGTGCACAAGGCCCTCCCACCGTTTTTGAAGACCTTCGAGCTGGACAATGGCGCCAAATGCCAAGATGCTTGTAACGCGACCAGAGAAAATAGTGCCTACAATAGGCTCTGTAGGAAGCTCTGAATGCAATTGAGGACGAACACGCCGAGATGATGATGCGGAGGATTTTGGTGAATTTGAATGGTCACGACGGGATTTATCACGTGAACGGCGGCGGTAACTACCCCGCGCACCATCATCGCGATGTGGAGATCTGAGAAAAATAACAATGTTAATGAAGATTCTCAGACGTAAGACCCACTGCCCCCTATTCTTCTTCTTCGTTTACTAAGGACATGGATCTAAGTCACTAATTTTTTTACGCGAAGGGAGGTTTCTAATTCAATAATCCTCTAAATATACATAAAAGCAAAACGATTACCTGGATTCACGACGGGACCTGCGATCACGGCTCCTGCTGCGCCGCCGATGTTCACGACGACGATTCTGATTAGGCGAGCGAGATTTGCTACTAATACAAACTAATTACAACTTGACGCGAATTACCCCTTTTTCGGTGGAGAATTGTGTTGTTTTGAATTTTCGTTTTGCTCAACTTCTTTTCTTGCATCGCCAAGCAGAGCCTCAAGGTCCTTCATCATATCTGCCGCATCAGCATCTACATCTTTAACGGTAGTAATTCCACCTTCATATTTATCTGGATGAATGAAACCATTTCCTTCGGGTGGCTGAGGGAGTGAATCCATAAGACGTTGTTTCTAACAAAGTACTAAGTTAGAAACCTCGGGTTACCATATCTTCTGTAGACTCGTCAGGTAAACAAAGAGCCGGCAAAAGCTTTTTGCGTGTAATCTCATCCGCCTTTTCAGCTTCTGCTTCAAACGTTGATTCTATAGCAACCGGTGTAGATGCTGATTTCTTCTGAGATTTTTTGGACGCCAATGGTAACATCTTTTGCACAAGACGAAGTATGCTGGCTATTAAGGAGTCCTGAATAAAATAAGAATATAAAAACACTTAACCGAAAATTCAGCATCATTTTTAAGCAAAGCAGCTTTGAATTTATCAAACGAATTATTCTTCTTTGCCAAATGGATCACGAACTCGGCTAAAACGGGTTAATTTGATCTAAAAGTGCGTACCTAGCACCTTATCTTCAAGACCCAGGTGATTATTTAACTCAGTACACACTTTTGAGACAAGGGAGAAATATTCCAACTTCCTAAATGACTTGTCGTCGGCTTCAGAAAAATCCATCGTCTAAACGATAATGAATGTGCCGCAAAAATTACATACAACTAAAAGAACGCAAATATTTAAAGAATGTTGTTTTTTCGTTCAAATACCATTACGACGGAAATCTTTTCAAATGCGATAAACTTTTATTGCGTATATTTTTGTCTTCGTTACCTCAAAAAGCGCATTCGATTATTATTGTTATTAAAGCCCTTCGTCCAGTTTATAATAATCAATCGAATCATTCACAGCATAAATCTTTGGAAAATTAGAAAACTGGTTGTGAAATCACGGTAACCTATATCATATACCTGAGACGGTGTTAGGAGACGAAACCTCTATCGCATTCTCCGGCCCAGATGAAATAAATGTAAGCGGTGTTGGCCACATAGGTGGCCGACCGACTGACAAAAAATCGTCGCCAGCATCAGCGGAAAGACCAGGGCCACCAGCTACGGCGACTTGAACCTCATCTTCGATGGAAGAGCGACGCACCGCTCCCGACCCCGACAGCCTCGAAGGTCAAATCCAGGACGCCCGATGTCGATTCGTGTACGGTCTCTCACTGTATGCATGGTGCAGCTGCCTTGCGGTACTAGTATTCTTGAGTCCGCAAACAGTCCCTTTCAAATGGAGAAATTAAAAAGTGAAGGTCCCACTATCCCGCGTTTTTTACTATGGCGCATAAATAGGTTATACTATTTAAAATTATCTATTGAAAAATTTAATGCGATTTTTTTCTAGACTTGCCTATTTTCAATAACAAACCATAATATTTATCTTCAAATTCGAACTCTTATTTCACGCATATTGCTTTTGTACATATTTATTTATTTGTGAACGGTAAGCGCTTATGGCCGTTTATTGATCATCTTTACTGTTAACTGGTTCATTTAGATTGAGACCACACACTCTCTCCTTCAATACAGGATGCCTCGCACTGGATCGCAGAAGGACACAGATGCCTTCATCCACAGTCGCCGAGACTTGAGAAATTCCTTCCTTTACAAACTCATGGACCAGCATCGTTGTTTTCCCATTAAAAAAATACACTCAAAACGCAGCAACGGTCAAGGGTTTTGAGATTAGTTAACACATTCATTGCAATTGAATCATTCGATAATTATTCTGCCATTAGAGGATAATTTCTTGATGGAACTTGTTGTATTAATAATGCAAAATAGGGCGTTTGACCTTGGCACTCGGGTGAGCCTAAACCTTTTTTTACAGCCTGCTTTCTTATTGTTTTATAAATGATAAATACAGAAACTGTAAATTATCACGATGGATCGTTGGAATTTTCACCAGATGGATTATTCGTAGCCTCAGCGTCTCGTTTTTTTGTAACTATCAGAAGTCTAAAATCTTTTGACAAAACTAACATGTTTAAATGTTCTGAAGTTGTTGATGCCATCGTTTGGTCACCGAATTCCGAGCTTATTGCGTGTAGATTGAGGAATAAGACAACAGTTGAGGTATTTTCAACGCAGATTTTCCCAGCAAACTTAAGGTGTTTTCAACGAAATGCACAGATTTGTGCTGTCAAATCACTGAATTTATTTCTGAAATAATGCACTTGTGTTGGTCCGCGGATTGCAAGCACATTCTTATTTCAGACAATGTTCGCCTTGGCATTTGGACAATTGCCGGAACCTCGGTGGCTTTCATTGTTTCCCCAAAGGTAAATCCTAGCACTTAACTTGGCGTGTAGGATAAATCTACATAATTATGTTTTCAGTCAACGTTATAAGGTACTTCTTAGTTTATGCTTCATAAATAAGGCTGGGAGCTTTTCTCTGTCTATTATAACGTTCCGAAACAGCGTAAATTAGTGCTCGCAAACGCGAAAACACCGTTTGCATAAATTAGATTCTCTCTATAAACTGATAATGTGGCCGTAGGACATATGCTCTGTCCAGATTTGTCTCAAAGTCTTGCGAAAACTGTTTAATTGTGGCTAGAGTTGAACGAGAAACTTTAGGTGTTCCTAAATGTGTGTACAGGCTTTATAACCAAGCCCAGGTCCAATTTATCTTTGAATTTATGCTCCCATACCTTCGAGGTAATAAACAATATCCAAGCCCAATACGGCTTCTCATTTCTCGTGAAATACCATGCATTATACTGATTTAGCAGCTATTTACTATGCAAGCAAGTTTACATACATTTTTCGGCATCTTCTTCCCTAGTTAAAATCGCCTTGGGCCAATTCTATTCTCGGGGTTATTGGAAGCAACGAAGTGAGGGACAAATGTCGTTCGAGATCATAGACTGCTGTTGTGTGTTAGAGGGGTCCCCCTCGTTTTCCAATATTTCCCCTTCCTTTCGATTGGTGGCAGATTTAATAATGATGATGATGATCGCTCTATTGTAGTCACGAGGACCAAAAGGTACGTAGGCAACGCTACCAAATCCATCGAGAATGCAGCACCACTCCGGCATGACACTGAATACAGCACGCCTATCCGAAACAGCAGCTTCGAACCGCTAGGCGTACCGAAAGAGAGGCAAACTCTGTATCAGTTATATTTTAAAGTCGTTTGTTGTATTTTAGCGCATTAAGAAATGGATGGACCTTTCCCCGTGTGGTCGCTACTTAGCTGTAATCACGTTCAACGAAGGCAAGGACGTTGTCAGCATCTACGATAGCGAGGATCCCCTCTGGGTCAAAGTGGTGACCTTCGAGGCCTTTACGCGATACGCCGATGGCCTCAAGTGGTCCCCCGACGGTCGATACATCGCCATTTGGGACATTGATATCTACGACAAGGTGTCGATAGTCAGTGCAGATGGTCGTCCACTTCACTCCTACGAGATGCAGTCAAGTGACACTCCCAATGAGAATCATAGTCATGGATTAAACATAAAAACGGTGCAGTGGGCACCCCTAGGCCAACTTCTTTTCATCTGTGGGTATGTTTTAATTATATCCTTGGCTTTGCCGCAATTACTGTTGATACTAACGCCTCGGCCTTCGGTCATTGCTCTTTTGTATGGTTACTTGAAAAATGTTATGCCGCTCACTGGTTATTTTACTTTTAAATTGGATAAGGTCGTATCATTTGGCACCCTGAGTACTAATTGGGGATATGTTTACGTGTGCTGTTGTTATTGCACTTATCTCGTGGCTACAGAGTTTTAGTGACACGAAATGGAACATATTCAAACTTGCTGTTAGACAGGGAATAGACGAAGACGGCAGTTCTTGGGAGAATGTATCCGTAAAATTCTCGCTTTATTCGTCATCCACGGTTTGAAGAAACCAAATTAACGGAACCCTTTTCTTATTGCGACCTGCTCGCGAGCAACATTGTTTGATCGCGCATGAGGAAACCGCAAATCAATATACCTCACTCCAAACACCCCACATGTGTCGTATTCCCTATAATGGAGTAAGGGTGTAGGAAAAAGGTTGGGATTAATGTTGCAGATTGAGTTTCAGGAGGCACGTCTTATCTATCTTGTAATGATAGGCACGATGGGAAAATGTGTATTCTCCAAACCACCACGTGGTCCTGCCTGGCTGTCCTATTCCACCCCTTGAACCAGGAAATCGATCCCTTTCTTGGACTGGGCCCTACAGGGAAGCCTCTTCGGGGTCCATGCGGCGATAAGCGACCAATGCGGAGCCAACGAATCGCCATATACCGGGAATGGCGCCCCGTTGACTGCGCCCCGTCGGCCACTCGCGTGGGTGGTGGTGGTGGTTTTGCTGGCACAACTACATGCGAGGGCTACGAAAGCCTCGTTAGTCCCCTCACCATCGGGACATTGAACCCAGACCCCCAGAAGCCAAACCCCAAGGTGAGGTTTATTATTGCAGATCTCGGAAACATCCATACAACTGAAATGACATTCCTTCCAACACCAGACAGTGTATATGCCACAGCCAATTCCGAAAATCCTTCGAATTTCAGCATATCTGAACTTCACACAACCGATGCCCCAGCGCTTCCTTCTTCCTTGGTAGATGGGCATTGATACCTGTGTCTTCTCGCCGACCGGTCGTTTCGTGGCGACTCGCTTGCTGGAGTCTGCCCGCACCCTCTGGATCTGGTCCCTCGGGGAGAAGATCTCTCTGGTCTCGATCCTGGATCACGAGACGGCCATCACCTCGGTGGCCTGGGACCCTCAACAGACGTCGCCTCGTCTCGCCTTGGCCACCGCGAGAGGTCGCGTTTTCCTCTGGACGCCACACGGCGTTCTTGCTCTGGCGGTAGGTCGCCAACTCAGTCCAATGTTGGGAGGAGTCCACCATTAGTATTGGTTACCTTTCATCCGGATTGTTTGCTTTTGTCAACTGCCAGTGATTTTAAGTAAAAATCTCGAGAATAACCCATCGACGACGCCCCCTTCCCACCAACCCCACTCAGCTTTGGAGGAGGAAACGTTTTTGGCGTTTGCACAATCACGTGCATCCCTCACTGCAAAAAAAAAGAGTTTAATCTCCCGTCCGGATATAATGAAAACACGCGTGCTGTTCCGTGTGTATTTGTTAAGGCGGTTGCTAAATAACAGTTCATCAAGGGATAATAAAATACTTGACAGTTGTCTGTCCAGAAGAGATAAAACCGGCTGCACCGAATTTATTACCGTGTTTTTTTTTGTTTTTTTTAAATAACCGTATTCGCTTTATTAAGGTCACGAGGACCAAAACTTTCAGCATTACAATTTACAATCAACAACATGTTACAGGAAGGGACGATTGTACGTAGAAAATGTAGAATATGTTAAGAAGAATAAAAGAAGTAGCATCAAGGTCAATTTGCAAGAAAGGCCAATTTAACTCACGAAGTATATAATGTTTGGCAAACGGGAAATGGTGGCCATTGAAAGGCAGCCCTATCCAAAACGCGCGCCGAGTCGATGCGAGAGAAGCACGCAATCACGTCGTACTTTGGCAGATTCTTCCGATATTTCCATAATTTCAGAGGGGAAATGTATGTCTTCTACTAGCGGATAAAGCGGCTTCATGGGTGATTGCCAGGAAAATTCTCGGGAATAGTTGTACAGGTATCGCTGTCCCCATTGCCACCAGTGGTGGCCTGACACGGGAGTCGAACCTAGGTCACTCACCAGTAGAGCGAACCAGATGCGAACCGCTGCACCATTGGGTGACCAGCCTCGCATACCATAAATTCGTCCAGATTCACGGAGCCAATCAACGTGTTTAGGTTTCATCTGTCCTCGACAGCACCAATCTGCACACGGTGACGGCGAAAGACGTGGCTCTGTAAGCCCCGTTACCAGTACCATCTGGGTTTGATCGAGGGAGTGTCTCTAGCCTTTACACCAGTGAATGTGTCCTTCAAGTGAGCGGGGATGTGTGCGATAAGCCTGAACCGAATTCCCGGCTGCTGTATCCAAATCCAGAGGCTAAACCGGCTTCATGGGGGTTTGTCATGAAGCTTCTTGGAAATATAAACAAATGTGGCGAACGCAGTGCCACCCGAGGTGGCCAAACCTCTGAGTCGAGCCCAGGTCACTAGCCACCATCGGGCCCTATGGAGTAGGGATCTGCTCCACCCAGTTTGTGGCCCAGTCTCCTCCACTGGGGTCTGCCGCGAGTTTTATTGCCGGATAGGCTGGACCTCGAGACCAGATGAACGGAACCTCCCGGTTATGTTTGGTGGATACAAAACAATTATTATTAAAATCGATATGTGTTGGAATGATTAACTATGGTGATTTGTGCTTCTCGTGTCGGCTTCATTGATCGGTGTGAACATTTATTGTCTTTGCTGGTGGAGGCTTGTTGTCGTGGCATTGCTGTCGAGTTTAAACTCTTAGACCCACTTAGCCCCAATTATTGTTTGGTATGCCTGTGTGTGTGTGTGTGAATAACTATTCGATTTGATGGGGAAATGAAAAATTAAAGATCTGGAAAGTGTATAAACTGAAATGAAAGGCAGTCGTGAACGGAGGTTCAGCGTATTCGGGACTCCATTTTCCCCCATTCCCTGCTGCAGCTCGACCAGCACCGACTGGAGTTCCCCGTGACGTTGGTTGCGTGGAGTCCCTCTGGCGAAGCGCTTCTGCTGCAATCCAAACGCGAATTCTTGGTTAGTTCTCTCGAGGCCGACGGCACGTCGATTCCCGATGCCTCGGCCTGGAAGGTGCCGGCGCTGCCCGGAGGCCGGAAACCGCTGATGGAACTCGATATCTGCTCCCCAGGACCCGGTCCAGCCTCCGACCAGTTCCTCTCCCGAAGTCCCAGCTTTAGCAACGCTGGCGACCTACCCAGCTGGGCGTCTTCCTCGGCTGACACGACGTCCTCCACGCCACCCCAGAACCCAGAGAAGGCCTCCTCGGTTACGGCAGGCAACGCCGTGGTCTGTGCTCGTGGGAGAAGAAGCAGTAGCTGCAGTAGTAGTATGCGCACTAAATGGCGGCTGTGATGTTAAAGGTGGGGTTGTTGGGCAGGAGGCATTTATTTATGTACTGACAGCACCAATATGCATTTATCACTGTACTTATTTTGATCAATAAAGAGATTTCCCTCCTTTTCAGACAGCCCATTGATACTTTGGTGTCGTAATGTTGTGTCAATAGAAATCGCTTTATTAAGGTCACATGGAATAAAAGGTTCAGCATTATAAAAATGGCAGTATTACCAATGAATAGTGTTAGAGTTTCTGCTTCGCCTTTTCGGGTGAAACTAACAATCAAGAAATATAAGGAATGACCGAATTGTCATTTGCAGTCGTTCTTGTGGAATTTGGCGATGTAGCCTTCGCATTGGGCGAAGAGATTTGCAAAGAGACATGCTTGAATCGACGGGACAGTGAGGATTGTACAACTAGTGAAGTGGCGTTGAACGGCGATGGTCTCTTGGGCGGAGAGCATAAGCAGGCCACTAGAAAGCGAGACTATTATAAAAAGCCTACAGATGGTTAAGAATTCAGAACTGCTTATGCCAATAAGGGGAACAATACCGACACCCACGAAAGCCGTAATACGGTCGTTTTCAATGTTATTTAGGGGTTCTATCCTCGTGGCCTCCGGAGTCCTTACTTTCAGGAAGATTTCCGAACTAATGTTTCCGCTGCCGAGTACTACATTGCAGTGTTTAGATTCTAAACTTTGAGCCACCAAATCTCGTCACGAAGATCGAATCCAAAATTTGTTTCCTCGACTTCCAAGAATGAAATTACTTCTACTTTGAGATAAACGAGACGCTTCAAAATTTTTCCTTTTGACAACCAGCGAACCTCGGTGTGGTAAAGCAGAGATTTGAATTCGGAATCCATTGCATCACAGAGTTGAGCGAAAATTCTTGAATTAAGCGGCCGAGACTTGATGAAGTTCACTACTTTAATAGCTTGATTCAAAACTGACTGAAATATTTCCGGCAATGATTTGGACGCGAGGGCTTCACGATGAATCATGCAATAAGTCGTGATTATGTCTGGATTTTCTTGAAGAATGAGCGATTCAAATATGAACGTATATCTATTTGAATTTAAATACAAGCTGAATTATAAGTTAGAAAAGAAATGTCGGAGTTCAAAAACCCCAGCATTTTTTGAATATTTTTTCAAAAATCTCTCGACACACCTGCGAATATCTCGCGACACACAGATTGACAAACACTGGTTTAGAATGTCCACTCTGTCGCTTGACGTCCCATTTCTTTACTGACGCCTCTCCAGTGACAGGAGGCTGGCATAAGAGGAGTACACCTTTGCTGTTTGTCACGGCGCGCTCCTGTCAACGAACAGGTTTCAGGCCGATCAGCATAAACCCACACCATATCCATCACAAATGTAGCTTCGTAGCTGGTTACTCTTCTGTCTGGTTATCTGTCAATAGAAATGTCCTTATCGATTGTGCACTGTGTTCGTAAGCCGTCCTTTGACGCATTCATCTTTCATTAACAAAATCGATAATGATTCCCTAGAAGTTTTAGTTTCCGTCGACTTCTCGTAATATAAGGTGGGGCGACAGCAGTATTGGACCAATAAGCTGCGTTGAAAATTAATGGTTATACATTTCATTTTAATTTATGGAGTGCCGGTGTCTTTTATGTCCGCCATTTTTTTGTTCAATTTTAGTGGGCTTGGGCCTCTCAGAATTTATTTTAACTCTCAGGAAATGGTACGCCCGCCCGATGTTTTGGGTTTTTTTTATAAATTTTAGGATTTCAATGAACCCTGTTGTAAACTTTGCCTTGCAGATGTTTGTCTTTTATTCGAGCAGCCCTTCTGCTTTTGTACATTCAAACGTCTTCGTGCTATGAACAAGCAATTGCGCTTAGATTATCCAGTCTTTAATGGCGTATTGGTGTAAATAGTCACTGGCGTTCAAGGGAGCAGTAAATAAATCAAGTAGGCTGAACAGAAAAATCAAACCCATTTTCAAATATTAAAACCCAAGTAAACGCATGACCCATTGCCATATATTCTTTACTTACAAGACCCAGTAGCAACCAGAATTGATAGCTGTTATTTTAAACAACAACGCCATTGGCTGTCTGCGACTGACCTTCGTTTCGTACCTTCACAAATATTCCTCTACCCCACCCATCCCAAATCACGCTTGAACTGCCATAGTCCCGAAGGGCTCTCCGCAACCATCACAAACTTCCTCGATTTGATTGGGAATTTCTTGCTGGGCTGATTTTAATCATGAAGGATAAATTGACCAAAGATTCAGCAATATAATCGAATATGAATAAACTTTGGTGAATCCATTAAACTCACACACACAAATATTGGTTAGATTTTGGCGAGTCGAATCCTTCGATTTTTTGGCAGAATGTCGCTCTGAACCTGCTATATCAATTCAACATTGCATTTTAATTAACTGTTTCAACCACATAGGCTTCTCTACTCCTGTCTCATCAGTGAACCGGATTGTACTTGATTAATATTTTTGTCTGTTGTTGGGTTCACGGGGAATTTCCGTGGCAACATAATCCCCTTGTTGAAGAACAATTGAACTGAATATCTAAGTCCTTAAGTACGCAAAGTGTGCTTAATCGATGCCCCGAAAGAAGCCGTTTAGGAGTTCTGTCGGTAGGATTGTTCTGACCTAAGAAATGTTGTATTTTCGTTCGTGGGTTCGTTCGGAAAACTGCCGTAAAATGGACATGTTCCATGATAGACGATGACGAGTCAAATGCCGGGAATGTGCTTATTGGTGGACATCTAGTAATGAAATTGGATGCGAGCGAGGTTTTGGTTGTAAATCGGATGGGTCAACTATCAGGGTGGTCCGTGTGTTGAAAGAATGGAGAATGTCGATGGCGTTTCGTCGATGTTGAGGTGCAATGCAATTCGATTCTGGAATTGCATCAACATCACAAGAGCACATGAGGTGATATTTTTTATTACTTGTTTTGACGCGTTTGAAAGCATTCATTGTGAATACCGAACTAGTTCATTTTAGCATCACCTTTTACAGTGAGACAAATAAGTATTAACTCAATCATCAATTGTGCAAGTTCTCACACTTGATTTGATGAAATAACCATAATCGTCATAATAGATGCACTTCAACTATTGGAGACAAAATCCAGAAAACCACATTGTTGGATTTTTAATGGATTTATTTGTAAATTCCTCGGTAAAATAGGCAGTTGGTCACCTACATCAAGCTAGATTTTGGCCCACAAAAACCTGTAACCTATTCTTCACGAGTCGTCTATGTCCTCTCCTCGTTAACCCGTATCAATGGCACCCATATACACTTGTTATCAGCGTTAAAGAAGCCCATGCGCAGCTTTAAACAGTCACACTCCAAACCCCTCTATTGCCAAGATCAAAGAGCCGACAAAATTGAAGACCTTGTTCAATAATACCTGGGAATACTGGATGCGCAATAGTTAAGCAGCTTTGTGTGAAGAAATCAATTACGAGAGAAATTATAAGAAAATAGACGACACACTAGACCACAGATAATCTCCCTGGATCCCGGGTTCCACGCGGCGCTCAACCGTGGGATCAAAATGACCAGAGGGTTGGTGAGCAAAAATCCCAGAACCACACAGGGTAAGTTGTTATTGATCTGCGTAGAGCTGGGACCAAAGTGGCAACTGTTATCATCAGGAACACACTACGCAACCAGAGACCCATATCCTGAACTGCCAGACGTGCCCCTGCTTGAGACAGGTAATGTCCAGGGCCATCTGAGGTTTGCTAGAGACTATTTGGGCAATCCAGAAGAGGATTGGGAGAGTTTAATATGGTCAGATTAAACTAAAATATATGGTTGGGGTAAAAACTCAACCCGTCGTGTTTGGAGGAGAAAGAATGCTGAGTTGCATCCAAAGAACACCATACATACTCTTAAGCATGGAGGTCGAAACATCATGTTTAGGTGCAGTTTTCTTACAGGGGTCTGGGATGATTGATCTGCGTTAAGGAATGAATTAATGTGGTAATGTATCATGAGATTCGGTATTATAACCGCCTTCGATTTGTAAAGGCGTTGAAGATGATACGTCGCTGTATCGTTCAGCGTGGCAACGATCCCGAAAACGTCGCCTGGGTAACGAAGGAGTGGCCTAGTCATTCGCCTGATCTTAACCCCATAGAAAATCCGATGAGTGACGAAATACTTGACCTGTAGATTTTAGTTCAGGTTGTTGCATTGACTATTTATAATCGGATTCGATTACTTTCACTGAATGCAAATAATATAATGAATCCATACTATTAAATATTTATGGATAGCTTAAGTTGCCTTTTATTTTACAGGTGATTAAAATTTTACTTAAAGCACTTCTAATCGTCAACCTTCCCAGACGCTCAGCATTCCAGTCGTGTGTAACTTTTCACAATGTTCCTACTAACGCAGAGTAGAAGTCGCCTGGCTTATCCACAGCTAACCCTCCCCAGCTGATCGTGTGGTCCGTCACCTCGCTTGCGCGGTGATGTCCCTGGGGTCTTTGGCCGCCCCTGTCACCAAACTCTCACCTGTAGCTGCTTGACGGACGCGCCACTCCAGATGCCAGGGTATCCGGGAGCTCAAACTCCTGCCTAGTCTCCCTCACCCCCCACCTTCAATCGTGTGTCACCAAATTCCGGCAGACTTGGCGAAAGAGGTCTATTCAAAGATTCAACGGTTAGAAATACAATTGCGCTACACCACCTGGATCCCTGCTGCTGCCTTACAGGACTTCCACCACTTCCAGCACTTGATTGGCGAAAGGTGTTGGAGGTGTCAATTGATTGACGAAAGTGTCTGGAGGTGTCGCCTGTATCAAAAAACATTGTGGCGCTCGTGACGTGACCAGTAGATTATTGCATGAAGCCGACTCATCCTTCAGTCCTCGCAGGCGAAGACGACGATGATCACAGTCTAGAGTTCGCCCACAATTTCTCTGTTGGTTAATAAGGAAGCTTCGGGACCTGGTCGCTTTACATGAGCAACAGAAAGTAAACCCGTTTGGCACAATTATTCTTTTTTAAGTTAAGGCAATTGTACGAATCAATGTATATATTATTATTATCGTGTAGTGTTATTGCTTGGCCGTAGGCTGTATCTGGGTACAATTTATGTTTGTTTGGGCAAAGGGTTCACAAAATCAGGCTATTCTGTGCTGGAGAACGTATTCCTCCGCAGCGTCTCGGCATTCAGTTGTGGTGCCTTGGTATCCATTGTCTGGTATTGATCAATCAAAACGATCTGTCCCTCGTATACTGTGCCGCCAATGTCAACCTTGGGTTGAAAATAGAGCAAATTTAATGACTAAAAGCACCAAAGGACGCACAATTGTATCTCGCGGAACGTTGGAAAAGTGCGAAAAGAATTGGTTCAATATATATTAATATAATATTCCCAAACAATGGTTGTCAGTCACGTCTGATCACCAAAACGCTCTCTCTATGTTTACCAACATCTGATCTTCTGGTAATAAATTCGGGAAGACGGATGGTAATCCACCATTAAATTATACCAATTGCGAAGGCCTCGCAGGCGGCCGGCACTAGATAAATACCAGGAGAATCGTTTGGAAAAGGCATTTACAACGGTTGTGTTTGGTCATGGGTTATAGTCCGGAAGACGCCCGTCAATAATTGCATTTCAAAGCGGTTCTTCTGTGGTTCAATAATGCCATGTGTAGTTGTTGTCAGTCGAAAGTAGGGCGTTTCAGTACTTCGAATCATGCACAAAGAGGATATTCAAGGTGGCACATAAAGCCGATCAACTAAAACAATTGAAGCGATTTAATAACGCCGGCGAGTTGTATTGCTTTGCTTTATTTGGTGGGAGTCGAACCCGGGGTCGCTCGCGGAGCACTGCGCCATTGCGCATCTCTAAGATGCCTCATCAGTTAAAACAAATATTCAGGAGGAGCATGTGCTTTGACAAAAATATGACGAGGGCGGGGTTTTTGCTTTCTGGGGCCCTTCAGTAGTTAAATCGATTGCGAAGACCGACGCTGAACGAAAAAAACCTGCCTGCACAAAGTAGTCCAGCGAGAATTCGGGTGTATTGATTGTGGGTGGTAGGCCGTCGTCGAGGGAAAAGACGGCCTCCCAACAATTACTCCATGTCTCCGCCAAAGTAGGGTTGCTCGTCTGGCTGCGATACGTGTCTAGAAAACCGCTGTTTCCTTTCTTTTTCAAAACAGGCGACTTCCATCGGCTAATCTGGATCACGCGGTTGCTGAGTCCCATGAATTGACTGTTTATCTTCTGGATAATTTGAACGTACACTTTCTTGGCCTTCTTTTTGATTTCACCCACTGCGATCTGGATCGGTTCATTTCGTTTCACCACTTTATTCACAATCTGCAAAATAGAGCAAAACACCACTATAAATACTTTCAAACAAGTGCTGTTTGCGTGTGCCACACAATCAGCGGCCATTTTACACTATCAAATTCAAATTAAACAACCGTTTTAACTCGAAAAGCATCATCTTTTTATTGATATGTATAGCAGCGGGTCGAAAATCGATGAATTATCGATTGTGAATGTCCAATGCATCCACGCTTACAGATTTAGATTCTTTTGGTGCTATTTTCGACGGCATTTCGTCATGACACACCACCAGACCAAAATATTCTCCAACCAGTAACACGCGAGGATAGTTGTTAAGGCTTTCCAGCATATTGCTGTAAGTTTTCCAATGCCCAAATAGGTGAATTTTGTTTCGAATTTGAAACACCCTGCAGTAACACTATTCTGCACCTAGCTCTTCGAGGGTCTGGAGATGCTTGGATCAACCTTCGGGAGACGGGTCCCCCAAAGGAGCCGTCATAAGTCTCAGGGCTCAGTAAAAACGAATGCCACCAGTACTACGGTTGACAAACATATTGTCTGTCTTTGCTTGTCCTACAATAAGCTAATTTGTTTATCGGTCACGTCTGTGAAGGTGGCATTTTAACTCGAACTTTTGGTCAAAATCACAATACAGATGTATCGCTCTGGATAATTAAATGTGCAGAACTACTCGTGAAATTTTTTATGGTTTTAAGAAGGCCTTTTTTATAACTCCTCACAATTAGACTTGATGTGTCAAAATGATTGCTCTATGTGTGACCCAGGAGTAGTAATTAATGGTGCATTGTAGATAAGACGTCCCCCTTAGTGTAACACTTCTTTCGTTCTTCAAGTCCAATGAAGGGCGCCAATTTAATCGATCTTTCCGAGTTGATGCGCACACAGCACAAAGAGAATTGTCCAATCTCGAAAACCGCCAGCTTGAGTATTTAAACTTTAGGGGGTTGAGAAAATGTTATGAGAATCGCAAAAAATATCGAAAAGAAAGCCCCACCAGCATTCCACTGTTTTCATCCTGCAGGCCAACGCCGCCGAGAATCGGGCCGACCGCGGGCACCTCGAAGTGGATCGCGTCGGTCTTGAAGCTTTTGCCGCCGATAATGACATCAGCCCGAAGAGTTTGGCTTGGATTAAGGGATATAATTTTACTTCCTCGTAACCGAGCTCGCTGTGCGCGCATTTTTATGGTTTCTACGAGTCCTAACACTTGTTGCCAAATTAAAATTAGCAATTGGTTCGTTAAGTCAAGGTCACATAGGCTATATGAAAGAGGCGTAGTTGTACATCGTCTTGAAAGATTCCTAAAAAGTCGGATTTTCCGAATTTTCGGGCTCCAGATTTTTTAGACATCTCCGGATCCCCGCCAGGCCTGGTAAGATCCGCGGATCAATTTTTTGGGGGATCGCGAAGATGCTCAATCACAATTCGGAAATTTTCCATTGTCTCCGGTGTCTTACCAGCTGTGCTGGGAAGTTGAAAGTTATGGCGGCTTTTCGAAGCATTCAAATTCCACTCACCAAAAGGCCGCTGTCGCACCATTCTCGCTGTTCACGTACGTGAAGGTCGGCCATTCTTTCTCAGCCACCTTAAGGGTGAAGGGTATTGCGTGCTGGCCCGAGCCGAGATTGACCGATTTGTCAACGGGTTCCGCGCTTGTGATGGTCGTTCCCGATTGCCCCACTGGGTTACTTTGGGACCCATAAAAGTTGCCGTAGCCGTAGAAGGCATTGTAGTCGGGATTATATCTACTCGTCTCGACGTTGCTTCGCGGCAGATGGCGCACTTTGGTGGTTCCCTTGTCAGACTATTTTTGAAACACAAACAAGCATAAGAGGTATCATTCCGTGCACCGCACCTTTCTTTCAACATGTGTGGGAGGGTCTGCTGGAGATCCGCATGGCATCACGTGGACCTTGTGTGAGTTGGAGCCTCGGGTCATCCACCCTCGCGACGCTCTCTTGTTGTAAGTCGACTGAACCGGGGTCAGTCGCGGTTAATTAGTGGGGCGAGTGTCAATCGGTGTCGCGGAGATCATGTCGACAAAGGAAATCCATTAACTAGACTATTTATAATAGCCACGTGGGATAATACTTTGCGGAATATGATTTCTGGGTTTTCTAGGTAAATTAATATAAGTTCGTAATCTTTTCATTTTAATTAAGTGTTAAAAAACTAATATTTCACATAAAATCGATGTAGGAGGCCAAAGATTAGGACTACTATATTGCGGACATACAAGTACACCAGATTTCTAATAAATTTATACAATTAAGGATTTGGAAATTACCACTTTAATTACGCCTTGACTTGACACCATCGCGAAGGGTCTGCTAATTGTCAGGTCGATTGAACTCAGTCGAGTAGAACGGTCGACTTCGAAGTAGATCCTTCCATCGACATCGCTTCCAAGTGGAACCTCAAAGCCGTCCAATTCCAATCTAATCTCCTGAACAGAAGCCGCCGAATTTGTGTCTGTAAAATGGCAACCTCTTCATTTAGTTAAGACCCCAAACATGTTTGCTTTGTTCATGAGTCATGGTGGCGCATATAATATGGATTAGGCCTTGCATGATGGGTACATTTGTATGAAAAGAGAAACAATGTGATCGTGGGGTTTTGATCGTACAGCGCCAAGTTCAATATGTTTCGAGACTGTAGGACTATAAACCAAGGCCAATATTTGGGCGCAAAGGTTAGTCTGTTGGTGGTCTTAGTTGCTGGGACTGAGTCTTTCTGTGACTCTGAGTGGCTGCTTTCATGGGCTCGACCCAGCATCCACAAGCGGAGGCAGGAGTTATAACGGGGGGTGGTGGTTGTCTGGTGTGCTTGAATGCATTTCACAATAAGACAAATCTTACTGTTTTGATAGGAGCCAAAGGGGTATCCACCATCGTAGTTATAAAACATGCTTGCAGCTTGTTGCTCACGATAATGCCTGCGTGTGTGTCATCGACTCGCCTATATTGGCTACGGTTGACCAATAGGCGCAAGCGATGCTGCTCGTGGGCGTATGAATTCGTAGAATAATCGTATTATGTGGATTATATAAATGCGATAGGCGTAGCATTTATTCTCATGAGACAAGAATTTGTAAACGCCATGGAAGGGGGCAGGGAGGGCTGTCTGGTATGCGTAAATTTTAAAAATTAATAATTCCTCATTACGGTGCCCTCTATGCCTGTCGAACTAATGTGTCAGGTGATCCGCGATTCCTTATCAAAATAATGTGGTGCTTCTAATTAGGGAGAACATTTGCGATATCTTCTAGCGGATCATTAAATAAATTAAAAGCTGCTTTGAATAACATCTGTAATAGGCAATACAAACGAAACCCTAGTTTGGGTATTTTATTGTCTCCTGGAGAATTGCAAAGACAAGATGGCGATCGATGTGTTACTTTTATAACAATCGAGAAAATATGCCCACAGCCCTCATGATTTATGCACGTCAACTGGATGCCATAAACTGCGATCGCTGCTTTTATTGGTCAGCGTGCAAGTAGTGAACAACAAATGATAAATAACAATCGCTACTTTTCTGTACGTGTGAGTGCTTTGAAATGAAGATGGGTGGCTGGCCATGCATTAACTGGACCATGTGGAGCTGGGTCAAATAAAGTGGAGAAAACACTGCGAATTTGAGACACGACAAAATAATATCTACGCACGGTTGGAAAAACTGGCTCATAACAGGTTATTTTGAACACTGCAATTACCCCTTCTTAAATAGAGGACTAAATAGATAATGCGGACGAATGACTGCACCATCACTTCGGGGCAATTCCCGTCAATTCATCTCTTAATCATGACAGACAACCTGCAGGGATACCTAAACATCAACCGCGTAAAAATAGAAACCACACGTGGAGAGTTATACCCTCATTCGATTGTATTCATGCATTAACAATGAGACGGTGCGAGGAAAATAACTGAAAAGTGAAAAATAATATAATTCACACAAAAGGGTGCTCGCGCATGTCCTAAAAAGCGTACGTGAACAAACACCATAATAAGAGCAGCATAATGTCTCAATCTTGTCCACTTTACAGACGCAAATATGTACACTGATGCGGGGGAGCGTGGGTTGACAGTTTGGCTCTTCGCCGATTTAAGGTGTTTGTGCTGAAACCGTCGAGGAGGAAGAGGATGATGAGGACGACGACGATTCGCTGGAGGAACCGAATGAATCGACGAGACTGCCTGCTTCTCCAGTCTCCGCCGAACTGTTAGAGGTCTCTTCGTGATCCGCGGCCAGCCGACCGCCCCCATCCGGATTGGTTGCTAACGAGGACCCACTGGCACCAGAGACCTCGCCAGTGTAACTGACCGCATTTGCATACTTTTTTGTCCATTGACGAGCCGTGTGGTCGTGTTCCGGTCGGTTATTGACGTATTGGCTGGCGATTGAGCCCACAAGTGGGTCGGCGGGGTTAGCGTCGGTCAATAGGGAGCAGATGGAAAGCAAAAGTTTGCTGATTGTGAGCGCGGGCGACCAGTTATTCTGAGAACAAAAGAAGTAAGCTTACTCTACATTTATTATTTCCATTCATAAAGGTCGTGAATTAGCTGCATGACATCCGATTTTTCGAATTCTGACCAAATCGGATTTAATACACTGTCCGCTGGCAGGACAGAAATCGCCACTATTGAAACGCCATCGGGCATTGCGCAGTTTTAATAAATATACATACGAAGAAGCCGGATTTTTTCATTGTTTTCAAGCTGACTTCAAAACAACATGAAACCCATAATTGCGGAAGAAGTCAAAAGGACGCTAGTTTTCGCGCATTATTTCACATTCAATAATTGCTGGAACTCAATATTTACTAACGTTATTAATCATGATATTGATTTTATTGAAGCTCACCTACCTTGAGAATATCCAGACAAATCACTCCATGGCTGTTAATATTACAATGATAAATGCGGGTTTTGAAAGTGACCTAAAATGAGTTATGTGAGAACCACAATGAGTCCATGTACTTTTGGTGGCTTGAAGGGGTATTCTAGCGGGAAATGAATATCTAGAAAGAAGATTCCTCCCTCATATACCGAACCGGGTGGTCCAAGGATGGTGGAAATCCATTCATAGATATTGTCTCCGCGTGGAAACGCGCTAAATCAAAATAATTGATGGAAACGAAAGCATACGTGCAATTAGGCGGAGGATCGTTACTGATTTCCGAAAGTTCCTTCTGGATTCTGGGGGATTTCCATAAGATAAATAATTACTGAGAATTTGAGGTGTATATTACAGATGAAATAGAAACAAAAGATCACGGCATAATAATACAAACGGACAGACATTAATAGTATGTCGCTACAAGTAAGGGTTAGGAAACATATTCGTGAATAGTCACAGAACACCTTATATTTATGACGCAATACTAGGTAGCGAAATGCCGCTTGAACCCACGCGTGTACTGCATATAATGTTTTAATATCTTAATACAAAAAGCTAAGCGAATTCGGAATGTGTGTATAAATACTTTCTGGACAAGATAGAAGGGCATGAGGCACTGAGGCCTCAACCCTGACAATCATGAAGCAAGACTTTAAATTACCGTTTAAGGCTCGTAGTCATTGATTTCGATTTCATTGCAGCTGCGGCTGATGCCTTATGAGACACCTCTCCATTTGCCGAGGTTGGGTCTGCAGAATCCCCACTGAATGCCAGGATGTATGTCCGCTTTCCAGCATTACGGGCAGGCTGCTGTCGAGACATTAGTAGCTGTGGATTTGATGGGACAATGGAAAACAACCTAGGGACCAGGCGGCAAAGACAAACAGAGTGGATTCTTTTTAGTGCATTTAAACATCGGGGTGTTTCTTTGTCTTGTTTTCTTGTTTTCTTAATGCGTTATCACGCCCCCGATTCTAACAATACGTTTTATTCTTCGTTTAAGGTCTGTGCGATTTCACTATAGTTCTTGGATTATCTTAACTGAATACGTGTTAACTATCTCTGTTTAAAAAATATTGCATTTTACAAATAAAATTTCTCTTATATGAGTTTATTGAAATGAACCCATGATAACACACGTGTAATAGTCATTGATATCTTTGATCAGTGGTACAATTTGCCTGAATATTTCACAAGCATCGCTAAGCATCGCGCCTTGTCGGCGTTTTCGGCCCAGGTCGGGTCCTCACTATTGTTTGAATAGTAAACAATGTTATTCATTCCCGACCTTCGTCTTTGGCCATCGTGCCATTCTGATTTTCTGGCCACGAAGTCTTCGAATTACCATGTTGTCGAGCATATCATGCCCGGAGCAAATCTTCTGATCTACGATGATCGACGTCATTTTTGAACATATTCATCCGATTTTATATTTTCGAACCGTTTGGCCAGCCATGCTACGACGCATACGACTCGCACCGATCGACGCAAAAGTCAGGTGATATTAATGCCTTTATCTTCAGTGAGGAATCCGTCAGCGCTAATCACTTCACAACAACAGAAGCCTTTTTCAAACAATCACATACTATCCTCGGCGGCGTTATGCCAATCCTAATGCCAACCATGCTACGACGCATGCGACTCGCATCGGTAGACACACAAGCCATGCTACGACGCATACGACTTGCATCAATTGACACGAATTCCACGTGAAGTAACACTCTTCATCGTACGCGAGGGCGAATTCTGCGTAGATATATCTACAGCGATATAAGCCCTTTTCTCGCAATTATATGCTACCCTCAACCACGTTTTGTCAATCCGAACGCCAACCATGCTACGACGCATACGACTCGCATCGGTAGACACGAAAACCAGGCTACATGATTTTCTTCATCTTCACCTCAGACAACGATAGAAACACTTTTTACAATAATGTGCCATCCTCGCCCGATTTTGGTCAATCCGAACGTCAACCCTGCTACGATGTAATGAACTCGCATCGAACGACACGAACGTTTCCTGAACGTGTTCCAAGTACTTTGGAACCCTTTTCATTCGTCAATTTCGCAATATAATATCCAACCGATTTACCGTCTTCCGCGAGGCCTGACAGCAGTCTCCCCTCCTGAACCTCGCCGACTTTGCCCTCTAGTGATTCCTTTTCTTTGTAATCGTCCCTTTAAGGAACTCTTTATTGTATCTCTTCCCCTGACGACGAAGAGTCTAAGGGGGAAGCCATGTAGTGACCTTAACTGGTGTGTTTATTTATTCAAGACGCATGACATCCATTGGACTGGCACCCCATTGGCCAACTCACACCACACCGCATTCAGTGACCTTAACGTGGATAAATAAGACAACATCGACGACACTTGGCCGGGCCCCCAGTTCTTACCACGGCACGTCCCACGTGTGTCCAGACAGAACTCGCTTCGCAACGGGCGCTAGCCATCGCGCCTTGTCGGCGTTTTCGGCCCAGGTCGGACAATAACTATTGTTTGAATAATAAACCATATTATTCATTCCCGACCTTCGTCTTTGGCCATCGTGCCATTCTGATTTTCTGGCCACGAAATAAATTTAGTACACCACCATTCCCGCATTTTTTTGTTGTATATTTTAGTACTAAACGTTTTGCTACTATCCACTTTGATAAAACGAATACCATTATCAAACAATAATAGCGTCACATAAAAATTGGTGAATCTATGTACGCGGATAGTACTTTATTTGATGTGTAAAATGCATTACTTATACAGAATTCTGGGAAACACTGATTTATCAACGATAGAAAAAAGTATCAATTGCATGGGGACGGGTGAATTTCCGCAAGGGGGCAATGGTCTAGCGGGTGGGAGGAAGCTACAATATACACAGGGGATGATGGGCAACACGAAAAGGGATAAACACACGCATTAATAGTAGTAGTAGTAATAATAATAATACAGGAGTCTATCCAGAAAAATTCCATATACAGACAAGATTGTTGTCAGTGACGGCAACGAGGAAGACGCCATCCGAACTGATGTCCGATGCGTTGACAATGGGATTCTTGAAACCAGAGTTGATGCTCTCCTTCACTTGGGGATCCTCCTCCCGATTTCCACCAACGCTGCACTCCGGCCACTCCAGAATCTACAACCAAACAAACGACCGTCACACAAATATACTCAACCCAATGTTTCACGTGCTTCTGGGTGGAGAGTTCCGAGCATACCTTGACGGGTTTCACCTTAAATTTCTTGGCCCTATCCTCCGAGGACACATAAGCCTGCAGGTCGTAAAGCCATATGGTGCCTTCGTTGTCGCCACAGACAACGGCACCAAGTCCGGGTCGAGCCGTCACGTTAATGTAGATCTCCTCGGTGGTCTGCCAACGCAGTTGACCGAGAACCTCGGCTGTCACGAGCCTCTTCGACGTCGATGACCGCTTGCGCTTCAGAAGGAGCTATGTGAACACATGAGAGATGAGATGCAATATGAGCCCCGCGATCGATGAAAAGTAGCAAACGACAAAACACCACGGAATCTGCGTACCTGAGAGAAGTCAAAGACGTAAATTTCGCCCTCCTCGACACACTTAACCACGATGTGGTTCTCTGACAATCTAGCCAATCCGTCGAAACAGGGTTCACGTCGTGTAGGAATTTTGAGCTCCATGCTTGGCAGTCTATGGAAGAGGCCAAAATCAAAGGGATTATTTTGGCGCAACACGGCCGCCCTAAACAGACGCACCGTAAAATTGATGTAGGCAACATTTCTACCATCACAACTTTGATTATCACGTGAAGGCGAGCATTGGGGAGACTTCTAAACTACTTAATTACCGTTCTTCTGAAGACCTCTGTTTCTTGAAGTCCTGTATAGTCCAAGCGAAGACACCGTCTTCGCATCCAGCCACGAGGGTGTCGTATGTGGGCATGAAGATGATGTTGAGAACAGGGTTGAGGTGGGCCCGGGGACAAATTAGACGCATCAGCATCTGGTGCTTCGTCCTGTACTCCGGAGCCGAAGGTATGCCAATGTCCCAGACGTAGATATAGGCCTGCCAACATAAATGACCACATGAACACACATGTCGAGAGCACTTTTTATTCGATAGCAATTCCAGAGCATACCGTTTTGTTATCCAGAAGACGTGATTGCCATCTGGACAAAACGTGACATACTGTGCACACGACAGACCTTTCTATATGAACTACTCCTACAAGTGCTCTAAAGATATATCTGTACCATTACTGCATATAACCAGGTATTGCTACCACCTCTTCGAAGTAGTGAGAATCCTGACCTCAACATTCGCGAGAAAACCCACCACGAAACTCGGTATAGCCGGCACGCGTAATACTACACACCTTTGAGTCGCCAGAGAAGAGGATGGTCGGCTTGTTGGGATGGAAAATCATACAAGCGATTTCCTCACGATGGCCCTTCATCTCGGCGTAGCACACCAACTGCTCCGGGTGGAGTAGTCGGATCTCTTTTAGTTTGCCCGCAGCCGACAAGAGGTTCGTTCGGTGACCTGTTGCCATCTCAACCGTTGTCCAGGCAACGCTGTAGAACTCCTACAAGATAATGATTGCAACATAGACCCAATCTGCAACCAGTCACTTGCAACAAGTGAACGGCTCAACCTCTTCAAGGACATGGGGATCCACGATGTCCTGGGAGGAGCCACGAAAGGAGCAACTCGGGCTGGGACAAATGGGACAGCAATGGCTGAATGCTAGACCTCCAATATTGCAAGGTTATTTGAGCGAATTGTGGTTTACACGTGATATCTTTTTTTCTACCCCTGCGACAAAACCAACCGTCTGCTTCATATTGCGAAACGAGGCCGCCCATGCGAGGCTATCTCCCGATCTTTAGTCTCCGCTTGGCACTCGACTGCGCCTCTGACTCCAAGTAGCCACATGCGACAGCGGCAACAGCCCGGTAAACCGCGGACAGGCGAACTAAGCTGCAAAGTAAATCTCCAAGTAAACACGCGAATGAAAACCCGGCGGACTTGGTGCAGGAGATCAATATTCGCATCCAAGGTCCAGGAAGGCGGTTCACATTCTACCGCACAGATCCCTGCTGCCTTGTAGGGGGCACGTGAATGTGTAAAGGAAAGAGGCGCTGGGGACGCCACCTTTACCAACGAACTCCCAAGAAACCTCACGTTGGAATGTCCCGCGCGATACAAATGGCCGAACCTACCTCGCCAACATGCTTGAATCGCTTAATGACCTTGCCAGATTGACAGTCGATAAGGCAGACACATTCCCCACCGCAAGTGGCCACAACCGAGGTTGTCATTTTCGGATCCAAGGGATTGGGCTCGAAGGCGCATCGCCAGACCTTGGTTGAACAATCCAAGGGATCGTTGTCTCGCGCGTGGCACCGAATGAAGTGCAGCGGGTCGTAGTCAACAACCTGAAAAAAAAGAACAACCAAACAATTCGGTATTAATGTCTTATTCGTCTTTAGTGTGGAGGCACGTTGGATTCCTAACTGAACACTAAAGAGACTGATGGTTTCTGTATTGGCTAATAAAGGGTGCATTGTGTCAATGATAAAGACTCTTCAGGACTCACATCCCCCAGTTGCATGAGACTGGGAACTTGAGCCACGCGGTCCTCCTTGATCGATTTGTCGATGAGTTCTCGCACCAGAACATCGTCATCGAAGTTTTTGGGAGCATGAGTCTGTACGATCTCGGAGGCCTGTCCGGACGCTAAGGCGGATAAGGCGTTCGCCTTCGCGGCCACAGCGCTGCCACTAGTCGACTTTTTCGCCTTTTTAGGGGGCGTCGGGTGTGGGGCCTTGATCTTGGTAGTAGTGGGTTTAGGCGCTTCCTCCTCGTCCTCCTCCTCCACCACCTCCTCTTCTTCACCGTATTCATCCAGAACATCCTCCTCTTCCTGTGCATTTGCTATAAAAGCGGGGTCACCGACAGTGCCAATAGTGCCCTCGGCGGTTTCTCCTATGGGAAAGGAAATAAACGATATTGGAACCCATGTTGAAGGAGTCTGGCTTCAGCATTTCCCCCTGCGGCTATATCTTGCTAGCGGATGAGCTGGATTCATTGAAGGATTTCGAAGAGAAGGCAAATCAGTGGCCGACACTTGGAAAAGCGGGTGGTTATTGAGTTGCGGATGCTGCAGCCGTATTCTCCTGCTTGAGGAAAAACCGGCTTTCATGGACTTTCTCATGGAGAACCTCGGTGGCCTAACCTGGGAGTCAAACACGCGTCTCTAACCAACAGACCGGGCGCGCGAAATGAATAGAAACCCACCCTCCTCGGAGACATCCTCGTCTTCATCGACCGTTTTCTTGGCCGTGTAAGTTTCCGCCACCGGTCCCAGCTCCTCGCCATCTTCCTGGGCCATCGCGGCAACAACAAGGGCGTCCTCTTGGCCGGCAAGCGCCGCAGCCGTGTCAATGGCCCCGTAGGCGCTGAAGCGCTTCATGCGGTTGGAGTCGCGAGTGGACATGCGCAGGGTGGCTGGTGGTGGGGCGTGAGGCGGCGGAATCTTGACCTTCTGCAACAGGGCGGCGGTCTCCTGATTCGCCTTGTCTGCCTGGGCTCTGAAAATAAGAAGCAGCCAATCAATACCCACCATGGCAAGCGAGGGGAGAACACAAGAGAACATCAAGCGGAATTAAGAAAAGTAAATGTAATGCCAGTGCGGACGCAAACGTACTTTTTCATCGAGTGTGACAGAGGGGGCCGGCCGCGTTTTCCGGGTGCCCAATGACCAGGAGTCTTGACAAGAGGCTTCACGTGCTCGGCCATTTCCATCTCTTCACGCTCATCCAAATCCCCATATGTCCCCCCCAGGACGGGTTCCTTCTCGTCACCAAATTCCATGTCCTCCTCAAACTGGTCTCTCTGCAGCTGTTGAGCGGCTAATCGGGCAGCCACAGTGGTTGTCGGACGATGCTTGGCCCGCGGTGTTGCAGCAGCCACGATACCCGGGCGTCTGGAGCCCAGCACAGCACCACCCGAGGGAACTGTCCGACGACGTCCTGGTCCCGCGACATGCTTTGTGGCTGCGATCGGGGCATTGTTCTCCGAATCACTGACTTCGGCACTATCATCGTCCTGTTTGTCGCCGTTTGCAGCCATGCTGCCCCCGACCACCGGTATGATAAGATCTCCATTGGGTTGTCGAGCTGCAGTGCGGATCACCGAGTAGACCACGGTCTTGCCGTGCTGCATTGCGGTCCCGATTATACCCGCCAGGCGATCGAGTGGCTCGTCGGGCAGAAGAGCGAGATTTTGCGCGGCTGCAACTGCCTCCCTCTCGGCCTCGGCGCGCCGCAGCTCCTCCTTGTGGCTCCCACTGGCTTCCTCGGACATGGCGGGCGCGTTCTTGCCCTTAGTTTTGACCTCGTCGGTGGAAACGCCGGCGGCTCCGTGCCCATGGTGTGTGGATGAGGCGCCGCCTTCCACAGCGCCATCGGTGACCTCGCCGTGACTGGTAGGCACATCTGCAGCGGGAAGGGTGGAGGGACGATCTTCGTCGTCGTCCTCGTCGACAACCTTGGGTGCAAGAAACTCCTCGGTGATCCTGCGCGCCTATACAAACACAACGAGGAAAGGGCTCGGTTAGGGGCACGCGTTGAAAAAAAAAGTTGCAGAGAGAATAAGAACGTACAAGAACCGCCTTGCAGTGCTTGAAGGGTTCGTCAACCGTCAAACTTTGATTGACCGCATGTGCCACGAGGGTCTCGATGACGCGCACCAAATCGCGATGGGGTACGCACTTGTTGAAAAACTCCACCAGGTCGTCTTCCCACTTGGAGTGAACCTGAAAGCATGAAACAAAGGATCATGAAGCGGATTTCCATGCCGGAGTGGAAGGAAATTGGAGACCGGTTACATACAAGAGACGCCAGTTCCTGTTTGGCAGCCTGGGCGGCCTTGATAGTCTCTTCGGTTGCCTCAACCTTGAATTCTTCTCCGTTTATGGAGCTCAGTTGAGGACACAGATAAGCCAATGACTGGGGTTTCAGCATCTGAGAAAGAAGCACAACCAAAGGGTTAGAATACTGATAAAAACCGATTAATTAAGGGTTGGCGGGGACATACGTCCTTCAGTTTGGCGTCCAAGTCAACAGTAACCAGGCGTGGGAATTGTTCAACCAAGGGGGCGCCCTCCTCCTCTGCGAAGCGAACCAACAGTGGATTTTTGCTAATGTCAAGATTCCTTAATTTGGGCAGGTGGAGGCACCGAGGGAAGGCGTGGAGACAGTTGTTGGAGAGATTCAACTCCACTAAGTTGGTGCAGTAGTTGAGGTGGATCGGGATGATGCCAGTAAACGAGCAGCCCGACAGACTAGAGTATCACAATAAAAAAAGGTGAACCAGATTAGGCCGATGTGAACAGCGCCGAGTTTCCCACAACCCAGAAGAAATAACTTGCTTCAAAATCCGCACTTTCTTCAGCGCATCCGTTCCCGTGGCCGAGAAGATGGCCACATCGTCGAGGATGTTATGCTCCTCACAACTCATGGAAAGCCCCATGTCGTCGTCTTCGTCATCTTCCGAGTAGTCACTTATGTTGAGACGCTCTAGAGGATCATGGAGCAGTTGTTCCGCCAAAGAGAGATCCAACTCCATGACCTGGTCAACCGAGTAATAACCGCGATCGATACTGGGTGCGTGGGTGAACTGGCAGCCGGAATTGCGAACCACCTTGCGTGCCAGTTCAACCAGTTCGCGTCGGCGTGTCAAGAGAGCAGGTTGCCCAACCGCCAGGTATGCAGCTGCTTCATTGCATGCCGTCTCGTAGGGCGTGAGGACGGGAGCTGAACGTGGTTGAGTTGAGAGCTGAGACCCACCGGTAAAACCACCAAATTGGCCCATAACCCCGGTGCCCTGGCTGTTGGCCGTGTTTGACTGAGGCGGCACACGCCCGTAGAGCGCGGCAATCTCTCGGACCGAATCCACGCGGGTGGCGTCATTGACCAAGAGGTTGGCTACTGCGTGGGAATCTGTGGTGCCAATGGCGGACTCGGATCTCAGCGCGACCAACTCCATAGCTCGCTCCCAGGAGGCGCGTTCAATGTTGGTGCAGTCGTTCTTGGGTTTCACCTCCAAAGAAGCTGATATATCCGTAAGCGTGTTGACGGCGGCCAACCGAAGAGCTTCTGATTCTGACGCAGACAACTTGTAGGTAAGATCTCTCTTAACAATCGGCATATTGGGTAGGTAATGTTGCATACTGCTATTTCCTATTGGCTGTTTGCCGCGGATAGACTGGCTAATAAGTGCACCGTCATCGCCCATAACATCCTTCGATGTGTAGGCGATAACCATTCCACTGTCGGACGAAATCGGAACAAAAGTTGTGCCTCCGGAGGTGGGAACACCAACCTGCGACATGACAACAGCAGAATTGGGAGGCATAGACGTGGGTTGAATGGCCGTTAGTCCGCGCGATTCCAACATGGCCAGCTGACTGCTAGCAACCTGGCCACTAACAACAGTGCTCTCGGGTTGTGGCTGTTGTGAGGAATGTTGGCCGGATGCTTGAACCGAGGAATGTTGGTGCTGTTGGTGGGCTCGTAACTGGGCAGTCTTGATTTGCGCCGAACAGGCCTCCGCTATACCCTGAGCCAGTTGGAAAAGCTCCCGTTTATGAAAAAGAAGACCAGGCTTGTGTCGGCATAACTGGGAGGCTACCTCATTGACAACCATCTCATGCATGGTAAGAGGACGGGCTTGAGGTCCAGAGCGATAAATTTTGGCATGACTCCTCAGAATCTCATATCGCGTGAGATGTTCACCATGGCTGCCACCGACGACGTATATCTTAGCCAGCTCAACCATCTCTTGGTAGGACGGATAGGGCCCCAGCTTTCGCTGATACGGTTCGGTAACCACATTTTCAACAGATAGCTCGGGGCGATTTGCTAGTCGCTCGCTGACGAGAACTTCGGCGTGACGACAAATCGTGGTGTATAGATCATGCGGTAGACCAGGAGGACACCAATCAGAAGCCGTTATTGTTGCCTCCGACTCTTCTCCCCCCGGTTCATCGTCTTGAGTGACCACGAGAATGGTCTGAATGGGTTCCCCCGTCTCCGAAGGTCCCAGGAATGAGTAGTCAAGAGATTGGCCATTCAACTCAATGATCACATGCTCCCCAGTATTACCCTGCTTCTGATCAATAATATTTCCTTTATCATCGGTCAAGAGAACAGTTTGAATTGGTTTTCCATTGACGAGAGCCGTTGCCTCGGTGAGCGTGAACTGCTGCCCAGGCGGGATTTCCTCATCTTGCTGGGCATCTCCATCCTGCAAAAAGACAAAAACTGGGCGTCAGGATGTTTGGCGGAAGAAGTGATATGAAGAGAAGTACGATTGTTACTTACGGCGCCGGTGGACCACTGTATCTGTTCCGAACTAGCAGCGTCGTGTGAAACTGCGGCCGTTGGCGAAGCTGGGGGTGCCTCGGAGAGATCATCGGTCCCATCTCCAGTTGAAAGTATGAGGGTGGACTAAATTCAGAAATTGTAAAAACATTACTGAAACGCATACGTAGACTTCTGATTTTCGCCGCCGTTGTGACAGTATAATGTAACCAACACCCATTATAATTTCACGGACATGTTCCGATATGAAGACTGGAACCTTCGCCAACCTAGCATATTGTTCATTAAATACTGTAGAATAATACGACAGAGGATTTATCGTTTAACGATTTGCAAATGCCGGTCTCCTGTTTAATGTATAATACCCACTTCCAGTATCCGTTTTATTTACCGCATATTTGGATGCTGACATTATCCGTCCTCGACATTGCATTACTTATAAGTGGTCGGAGATACAATGAATAATGGAGGATTTAACTTAACCTATAAAACGAATAAAAGTAAAAACTAAATAAATAGCAAAGCCTACCGTAACAGGCTCGCCTGTCTCCGAATTTCCCCGGACATCGTAGGCGAAAGCCTGACCATGAATCTCCATGATGATCTGGGCACCAACCTGACCATGTTTCTGGTCAATAATATTACCCGCGTTGTCAATAAGGGAGATCATTTGAGTTGGCTGACCATCCATAAGTACAGTCTCTTCGCTTATCGTGAATTGTTCACCGTTGTCGTTGTCAGCAACAGCCTCAGCAGCCGACGCTTCGATCATTTCCACGTCCTTTGGGTCATCGTTAGATTGCTGCGGCTTTTCCGACTCCGCCATCACTTCAGCTGCCTTATGCTCCAAAATGGATTCACTTTGAGGTGGGTTTAAATTTGAAGCAGTCTCGGTAGGCTTATCGGCGGAAGATTCGGTCGGTTCCTGGGAATCTTGATGAGCAGTCGGAACTTCAGTTTCCTAGAAAATAATAAATAATAAAGACCACATGAAATGAACGAAACAGCGTCACATCAAACCAAAAGTGGCGTTTCACATTTATTACAAGCAAAGAACGGCGGTGAGTATTCTGACATTATCGAAATAGAAAACCATGTTTGCGATTTTGATATAGCCAATAAGACCACGATTAACACAGCCAGTTTACAACGACCATTTAATCAAAGCCAAACAAACGGCAGTAATTTAAGAATTGTAAACATTAAATATACACGTTTTATGGAATATGAGATGGACACCAACTTACAACGATTGGGGAACCGTCCTGCTCAATAGGTACCAATGTTAGGACTTGTTCGCCTTCTTCGTCCACGACGTTTTGTAGCGTCGCCTCACCATTCATTATTTTCTTCCCATCTTCCAGTGATACCAAAGCATAACCGGATGATTCGCTGTTTTCGTCCATGAACATCAGCTTTACCAACTGTTGACCATTCTCATCTGTAACAATTTCAAAGCCTTGTGCAGCAAGTTCCTCGTCCATGCTACTTAAATAACAAATACACTATGAAGCGACGGAAAGAGTTGCCACCTAAAAGACCACAGGAATTTGTGTGATCAAAAATAAACTAAGTGGGGGAAATACACTGCATTAAAACAACGACGATTTATAACTATCGATTTTCTCAGTTATAACATTAAGAACATTCATATATTAGTATTTTTTAAACTCGTATATACATGACAAAGAAGATATTTATAAAATAAATTAAAAGACTACAGCGATATTGAGGCAAAAGTGATTAGAATGAACATTACATTAAAAAGAAAGTAGCACATTAAAACACAACATGTTGTTGACTGAAAACGAATTAAAATAACAGTCGTTTCATTTTTTTATTTATAATTGTTATAATTCGCTAGTATAAGTCCCTTTGTTCTTCATTCATTGGGAAAGGCGATGATATTTGTGTGATTCGGAGCTATTCAGTCTCTTTCGAATACAAGTGACGAAAGAGCCTCCAGTCTTGCCGAAAGGCATAAACGTTCGGTCCATCATATTTCTTCAGGTGAGAGGATAACTGTCTCAGTTAAGGCGCAATCGCTTGTAAGTGAGTTGAAATCATAGAAGGAGTGATGAACTGAGCAGACCTGCGATTCAGAGGCCTGGCGGCGAAAAACAGTTGCATTATCCGAAATTAAACTAGCCAGAGTTCCACATTTGTTCCTATTTTAGATGTTGCATCGATTGCTCACAGCTCATCAGGTGGTACTGTGGCTGCAAACTATAAAATTGATCCAACATTCTTCATGAAAACATCCATGAAGGCGGTTTATCCTCTGGCGATAGCCGCAAAAACTAATTTCTGGCAGCTGCCTAATGCCTGTTTTTTTAAAAAATAATAGAAGATCTTTTCGTTTTGTGATTTACCGAAGATTTTGATTAAGAACGGATCATAAAGTGTATTAAAATTCTGATGACATAAAACAGCATGCAATTAATGATCGAAAATTGGTTTTGAATTTGTTAAGAATGCCAGGAAATATACGGTTTATATCAGAAGAAGCTGGGGTATTTGGTGTATTATTTTATTAGTCGGTAGCTGACTATATTTCTACTGTATATCTCATAATATTTCGATTACGTTCTTCAATACATGTTCGCGAAAATATTTTACTTGCTGTCTTCTTCTCTCCAAGTTGGTTCCCAAAACTAAACGTGATGCGAATACGTTGTCTTTTATTTATTGGTGTTAGTAAAAGAGTTGTACAGTTTGGGCTCCATTCTTAGATCTCTACACCCGAGGTAATAAGGACACACAATATTCCCAAGATTCTTCCAGCCATTAAAATCTGGTCAGCACCACCATAGCATGCGAGCAAGAGACACATCTAACCCAACCGAAATTCTATATAGCAGAATGGAAGTCGGCCAAACACTACGACCTACCCTCTCTATACCGAAATAAAACCAAGATTCCTCCTTTTAAGCACGAGTCCGCAAGGATACGTACGATCTTTTAGATGGAAATAGATTTTAACTGGAATCGAAACTTAAGATACACTTCATCTGGAGTAATTGGAGTCTGGCCATCTCCTGTATGCATAGGTTGAGCACTACTAAATCAACCTCAGTAGGGGAGTGATACGTAACACTTTTTTGACGGAGATCTTCTCCTGAACTGTTTTTTCAAGACCATTTTCCATTAAACCGTTGTAGTAGTCGGTTGTTCAGCCTTTCTATCCAGTCCCGCTCCCAGTAAGCCCGCGAGGCTAATGCAATATATGGATTTTCGTTATAAGTAGCAACAATTTACAGAATTCGGTGGCTTAATGATATAGTAGGTAAGTGCAAGCAACCCTACTGTGAAAACCTTCCCAAACTATTTGCTTTTTGCTTCGATAAATATACTCGAACAGCACATTCACGGCTCAACAGAAGAGAAATATTTGGGCCGCGTCTTTGGCGTGGTTTCCAATGTTTTTTTATGCACAACTATTTCCTCGGGCCTCTACATGTTTATCGGTAAGATTCTGGATTGAAAGATTTTGTTGCTCTACTATCGCTATATCAATTCTGGTAATGCGCCCATTGCATGGGTGTTTTTTCATCCGACAGACTGTTTCGTTGAATTCCACCCAATGCACCAATGCTCGAAGATGGTGGATTGAAGGTGATGGATTAGTAAACCCTTACTGTTTATATTCAGGTTCATTCGGGTAAGAGAGGTCGGTGAGCTGATTATCCGCCTCCCTTCCAGTTATCGCGAAGTACAGAGAAACGGATTCCATGCCTGGATTGAATTTGCCGAAAAGTTGGAAAAGGCACCTCGCCAGGCATTCCGGGTTTGATTGCATCGTCTGAAAAATGGTAAAACGTGGGAACCAGCAGTCATTCCTCCAGCTGTCTTGTTTTTTAGTTTTTCTAATTCAACAGTGGCTACGAAATCGACCGAGAATTGAAGAACCGTGACATGTTCTTCAGCTTGGGCTTTGCTGTGAACGCCTTTAACCAGTGACTTGAAGGTCGAAGGAATCGTTTAGCCTCAGTTCAACGTCTGTCGCCCCTATGCCGGTTCAGTGTTGGGTGATATATCGATCAATTTCACCTCTTCGGGTGCACTATAGGCCCACTTGTGTGGATCATCCTCTATCTGAATGAAAACAAGCGTATAACACTCTATTCCACACATAAACAAATAAACGGTTGGCCAAGTGACTCCCATCTCCTCAAAATAATCCCCACCCATAAGACACATTTTTTTGAACGAAGCAACTCTGCAAGTACGCCGGGGCTTCCATCGCGATTGCATTATTTTGCACGGCATGATGTTGCGATTTTTGAATTCCTAAACTCCAAGGATGCGAATTGCGAAAAAGCTGAATGTCTTCCAATAACTTCTTCAGCTCGTCTGATTTCATCCTTTGTGTTTAATTTCCAAATGCAGTTCATTTAATCTCTTTCTGTATATGCCCGTGTGAACAGTTGGTGTTTTCTACGAATTCAGCGAATAAAAATCGCCAACTAATAACCTCGACAACCACAAAGGCCCTAACCCGCTCCAATAGACAGAATATCGAATTGCCGGTATATTTAAAACTAAAAGGGACGCTTTGGCCACAATAGGACTTCTGCATACGGCGAGTAACGTTTTGACATTGAAAAAGGTATTCCCATCGCACTGGAACGTATATAAGAAGTCACCCGTTCAGTTAACTTTAGCCGAAGCGTGAACAAACTAACTATTTCTCTTGTTAAAGGAAAATGTGTTATTTTTTTCAAAGAATACTCATAAAATCCCATTTTTCCACAAAAAAACAATTTTTATCTTCGATTACCATGTTCAATTTGTTCGTCACATTTCTAATTGTCATCGCCAGGGTAAAGCGTCTTTTGACAAATCCGCCTTTTGTAAATAATTTAATTATGTTTCATTTGTCTATTACGCAACCATTTCTATTGAACAGAAATGACTTTAAACGTGTGACATTTCTTCGGATCTTCGTTCTGAGCCAGTGGTGTTGTTCTTTTTTAGCCCTATTTCTCTCGGTCGTCTTCATTACGAATGGGCTGTCTTAGTCTTTGACGCAAATATTAGTATTGCACGGGACGAAAATGGTTAGTTTGCATTTCAATGTGAATAAAGAGGAGGTGGAAAGTGGAGGTAGGATTGTGCTCGGAATAAGGGACCCATATTGGCAGGCCATTCCGAAGATCGACTGATCCACGCGAACTGGGTTATGTCTTCCAAGGCCAATATTTGGCGCGCGATTGGAAAAATTATCGTTGATGGACTCGATAATGCCTTTTCAAGCGACGCTTTGTTGAAATTTCATGAATCTTGCACCCCGAGAAACACAATTCCTACGGAGTATTTCTAACTTTCCTAAAGCGACGAGAAGAGACGAAAAAACGGATAAGCCAACAAATATCGGACATAATGCCTGTACTGAGAAGCCTAATGTAAGGTTGCGTGCTCCAACAAACATTTAATTAATACCTTCTTATAGCCCAAAGGACAAGAGAGGAAAACTGGCGATAACCAAAGGGGGGAGATATATTTTAAGCCCCTTATTAATTTGCCTAGATTTACCAAGTATTGTTGCAAGATTCGATATACTCGAATGACGACACTCATCAAAATGGTTGTCCTTGCAGCTGTAATCATGCCACGTAAATATGGGCTCTAGACACCCCTGTAGCTAAGATTCAAATGACACCTGGCTTCGAACAGCTGGTGCCTGCCCTAGGATGGCTAATTGTGTGAATAGTCGTCATCGGCTTGATGGGAAATGGAGAGGGGAGTTAATCTACACGATTAAAGTTCGAGTGAATTTTGATGCTGAGATATTTATAATTTTCGCGAATCACGGATGATTTCACCGATTGCAGTTATATTCATTTTGATGATAGAACCTCGTGGAATATATCACCTGCTTGCAAAAAATGTTGATTTTATTAAATTCCGAAAATATTCTAAGAAACATAACACAAAAAGAGTAAATTGAAGTAATAATATAAGAAACAGTAGTATTAAAATTTGTAGTTGTAATAGTTGAGGTATGCAGTTTTTAGGAAGCAATTGAAAACCTTCAGCCGTGGCATAATTGCTGTTATACATCAAGGAAGTTTCTCGTCGATCTTAATAAGTAGTAGTATATTTCAACCACATTTGAATGATATAGAAAAGAAGCAAATCGCATTCCGTTACCATACAGCTTCCCATTAAGGCTTAAGCTAAGGTAGTCATAAAATTTAAAAAAACGAACGTTTTGAAACCAGAATTGTTATGACCATTATTACTGGAAGATTAGTAACATTATGGTGACATTAGTAAAACTCGCGAGTGACGTTCGTCTGCCGTGGGGGCATTCGAGAAAACATTCTAGAATAATCGCGAATCGCAATTAATTACGAGTTTATACCGTGTTTTTTAGAGATCACGGGTTTACTTGAGGAAAAGGTAACAAGTACCGCGTGTTGTGGGTCCATCGACGCCTGCTTGAAACATGGTTCAAGAAGCTGTAGCCGCATTGAAGCTCAATTTGAATTAAAGTAGAAACATCAACGGTATTGGAGGAAACAGCAGACACCAAAGAATTTAAATAAATTTGCATGTTCCATTTGAAAGGTTATTTGAAATTTGTTCAATTTTAATTATAGAGGCGCGTTAGGGAGTTGAGATTTGTAATCGCTGTTTTCTTAGTCTTGAAGCCTCCGTTTTTAAGTTTAATATGAAAAGAAAAATAATCCTTGGGCATAAAATAAACGGCTTAAAATGCAGTTTTTTATGTCTACGAAAGGAAACAATAAAATATACGGATTTACCGTCCAACGGAAGTACATCAGCAAAATAGGGAGGAGACGCCCATTGCGATTGCATTGTATAATAATATTGTGGCACTCGCATTAAATGACCAACAGAAACGGGCAGCGAATTGAACAATATGTATTGTGTGTTTGTCTGCTTAATAATAATACTGATACTCACTTTACAAATTAATAATAATTATTATTATCAGCGCTTTATTGAGGTCACGAGGGCCAAGACGTTCAGCATAAAACAACACAGGCGGGATGAGGTCATAGCCATTGAAATGGCGGTGGATGATAGTTTCGTGGATGTAGAGCACCCAGTGTAAACGAGATTATTTTAGAAGGTTAAACAGTCAGACCATTTTAGGCCAGTGAAAACAGCTGTGGAACATTAAACCATGCGGGAATTATATAAACATCGATGAAGGCCTTGATGTGGTTTGAGTTTACCCCAAATCGACTAAAACGGCGAACTAAGAAACACAAAATGAAAGTATTTACCGAAGATGGCATCTTCTTGATCACCCCATGAGAATTGATTGTTGAAAACAACGCACAGGAATGTTGATTTTAAGCTGAGGTCGAAATTATGGATGGATTCAATGAATGGTGTGGAAACATCTGCTCTCGGGTAAACGTAACGAAAACTCATTTTGATGAGTTCAGCACAAGGCCGTTCTCTGAAAATTAGCTTTGGATTTAAAATTGGTGAGCAAGTTAAATCAATAGGTCAAAAGCATAAATAGTTCATCCGACTTATCTTTTGAACAATAAGACATAGGCTTAATAGCGAATAAGAAAATTGTGATTTGTATAAATATGTTTAGTCACAGGCTTTAGGTGGACACTTAATTAATGCTACAAATATTGATGATGGCACATCCGACACCAATACGGTTCCCCAACAAATATGCACTCGCCGTATCAAAGCGATTCAAATATTTATTAATTTCTTATTCAGTTAAGTCGCAGTGGACAGAGCGATGAGTTATCAGGCGGCCTGGAAAGAGCTTCTTCAGAAACGATTTCATATTCTATATTTAATGTCGCGAATTGACCCAGATATCCTAAAATCAGCCGTGGCGTTGGTTGAAGATACTTTTTTATTTAATCAACATTGGTTTTAATGTGAAAGCACCCGACAATGTGTTTGTGGGACAGAAGGAATTAAGACAATTATTAAGTATGTCAAAAAAACTTACGCCGTGTTACTAATTTAATTTCAAGGTCGCTGAAAGTCATTTCTTAGTTCCGGTTTCGTGTGGAGAATACAGAAATAAGCCACAAACTGAATTTGGATAAAATATCACGCGCTTGTGTCAACACTTGAAATTGGACACTGATCTCCACTGTGGGTATCGGAAATGGGAATGGTGTGCAGTACGGATGCATCAAATTTAGTGACAACCGCTATGTGTTATGGCATTTAGACGGTAGAAAACGCTTATCTAAGGAACTGTTCGTTAGTTCAGTTGAAGCTGGCTTATTGTTTAAATAGCCCAGACCAGACTAGACATTATAAATCAAGTGAAACCGAAACAGGGATAAAAATCGTCCTGGCGGTTGAAATCAAAAGTCGTACTTTATCTCGTTTGATTTACAAGTTTATTTGAAGGGTCTTGGCGCGCTGATACGAGGGTGCCTGGGTTAAAGGTTTTAACAAAAAAGTGTTAGGTAATCGGTGTAGCTGACTTTTAACCAGCGACTCGTGAAACCGCGTAGCGGAAACCGTAGAATAGTGAGATTTCCATTAATAATATAGACAGTTTCATTCTTTTAATTCAATTTTAACTTTCTACTCCACAGATCTTGAAATAACAAAAACACCCAAATCAAAAGCGAATTATCGATTTTATTTTCATTATACGTTATTAAGGAATTTCACACTTATCGAATTAAGTATAAAGAAAATGATAAGGTAAAATGAGTGAGTGTTTGTCGTGTGAATCCATTGATTACGTTTAATCCGTGTAATTGCGCACCTGAATTTTCGAGAACCATGCTTGTTTAATCATCCGAGATTAAATCTGCTTTTTGAAGACATTAATTTTTATGCTTTCCTCTGCTAAACCGGGAAGCTTGCCCATTGCACTTTAAATACATAAACATAAACATACACCTATTTATTTAATACGCTTAACATTAGAAGATTGACAGATTAATAAGAACATGGCGTTCACTAATGTTGCATTTGCTTCCCAAAAGAAGGTCGAAGTGATTAAATCTCGTGTATGTACCATCTCGAAGACCCTATAAGCAATAGAAACTATGAACGTCCAGACTCAAATATGAATTAATCGGCAACTAGCTATTTCAAATCTATTAGATAATGTTCTAGTTTTGTCACAGGCAGGGTCGGTCTTTCGAACCTCAGAAAAATTGGCGTACTGGCCGTTAATGAATTGACAGACATTCGTTATCAACGCACACAAACAAACACAAACCTTCCAGAAAAGTGAAAACGGTAATTCCGCCGTTTTACATCTATTCGTCACCCGCAATCCCCGAAAAACGACTGAAATGATTGGAAATTGCAAGTCACTTGGTGTTGATTCCATTTGAATCATTTAGTTTAGCGTCGAACCAGACATTGGCACTAGTCTCAAGCTGACCCTTTGACCCGTGTGGCGTCACGCTGATCACCCCACCCCCTCAATGACGCCTCCCTTCTTTTCTGGCTGTCTTGATTGGTCCTTGCTCGGTATTATACCAAACCAAACCCATCACCGAAAACCCTCACAATTTGTGACTTGCTGTAAAGGATCGACTATAACTCAATTTTATTACGCACATCTTCACTGGAAGGACAAATTGGTAGGTAGGTTATCCCCTTTTTATATTGTAATTTTCAGGAACCGTTTCGTTGTCATATGAATTAAGAACTGGCTGATTCTACACCGAGTGCGTTTTCTTTAACCACATTTTGCTATTTTCAGCTTCCGTGCTCAGACACTCACAACAGTAAAGGGGATGTATGGGGTGTCGGGTAAGAGTGACACATCTGGTAGTGGGTGTCGGGGGAGGAGGAGGAGGAGGAGGAGGAGGAGGGGGAGGAGGAGGAGGAGGAGGAGGAGGAGGAGGGGGAGGAGGAGGAGGAGGAGGAGGAGGAGGAGGAGGAGGAGGAGGAGGAGGAGGAGGAGGAGGAGGAGGAGGAGGAGGAGGAGGAGGAGGAGGAGGAGGAGGAGGGGAGGAGGAGGAGGAGGAGGAGGAGGAGGAGGAGGAGGGAGGAGGAGGAGGAGGAGGAGGAGGAGGAGGAGGAATAAAGTGCCGGCATGCTCCTGACTCGTTCAGTAGGAGGAAATGCTTGGCTCAACCGTCCGCGGTCAAGGTCACAAATGGGGCCGCCCAGAGTGGCTAATAATAACAACAACGTTTTTGTAGCGCCTAAGACTTAATCTGTAGCAAAAAAACAGTAAGGACTTACGCTGGTTTGTCATGGTGCACCCGGGTTCTCGAAAGTGCAAGTCAAAGAAGGCGTGAACTAAGAGTGCTCCAGTAGAACACGTAAAAGTTATTTTCGATGTGCGCGTCAATAATTGTGCAATCGGTGAAATTAGTGAAGCGTGAAAACGCAGCAAAATTTTGATTTGCTTTTATACAAAGCGATCTACTACTCAAACAAAAGTAAGTAATACAACGGCATCGTCGCCTTTGGACTAAGCAGAACCCCTCATTAGTGGGTATTGGTCGTGACGCGATATGGGTGACAGAAACATTAATTAAGGGGTCAAACATGTTTTGTACGTCAAGGTGATGGAGGTGGTGTAAAAAGAGAAACACGAAAATCATGAAAAAGCATCTGGTAAACGGTTTTGTGGACGAATTTCGTCATTTCAGTCAACTGTTTGTGCACACAAGATTGACATTTAGAATAGAGGCCTTTCAAAACGCCGTGAACAAACCCTCAGTCCTTCTATTGAAGCTCCTAATATCTGAGAATTTCTTTATTTGTGGACCAAATTGCTGGAAAAACAAGACAGAGTAGCAATGATCTGGCCTGTCACTAAAATGGCACGTTTCGCCTTTTTGTTCACTCTCATCGGATGCAGGATCCTAAGCATGCCGAAACAGGCATGTGTGATTGGGAATTTTTTTAACGAAACAGAAGAAATAGAACCTCAGTAACTCGTTTTGGTCAATGGGATTTGTAGACGTTGTTAAAGGCAGAATTCAAACAGGTAAATTGTGTGAGGAGCGAACTGTGACTCTTGGAAGTCCACGACGAATCGTTGAATTTCGCGTACATTAATGTGGGTATCTATTTTCGACGTCGTCATCGTTGTCTGTGCAGGGTTGAGTAGATTTGGTGGATGTTGCGAGGTTAATGCCATTTCCCTGAAGCCCATTGGTCATAAGGTCAGGTGACGTTCCCAGCGCGATTATTCAACCACTCAAACGCAACATTGCAAGCAAACGATAGGATTCGATTGAAGTGGCGAAATAGTAACAACGGAATAAAGTTACTTTAAGTCGCCGCAAAATAATTTAAATTTCCCATTCACAAATTCGAGGTGTGTTTTCATCAAAGGCAATGAATACAACCTCGTACTATTGGAATTATTTGGGGTGTATGGGGGGATTATAGACTTTGTAAAGGCTGAATACTTACTTTCGTCGCCATGAGATAATGCTACACACAAAATATGGCCATTAATCAGCGTCGAAGCTCTCCCACGGTTTAGGGTAAGTAAACTTCCAAGCGTTCCAGCACCGCATCGTTAATAGGCAAAAGATGTTCCACGGTAAATCCATTTATTTTCTGACTGACGCACTGACTCCTAACGATTATTTGTGCCAGATTGTTTTTGTACGCCTGGCGATTCTCAGCATAAGAAGAATCCGGTTTTGTAAACTCCATGGAACCCCACAAACACAAGTCTCACCAGGAAGCGATCTCTACCTTCTCTGCGGATTGTCTTTAAAACGGTTATGTGCCACATCTTACCTGTCTACTGACTGCCCTTCCCAAGAGACCTAAAACCGCCTTTAAATCCTATGGAATATCTTGCAATTTGGCCCTTTTAGCTGGCTACAAGCAGGAAATGGCTGCTAGTTACAAACGTATCCAACTGATTACTAATCACGCCTGGTGATTTCATTTGATATGATATCAACTTGTTTCGCAGGAGTAAATCGGCTGACGTTGCAGTCAATGATTTCTCTCTCTCTCTCTCAGTTACCCCATTCCGGTGATCAGACAATTTGCTGCGAACGAAAAAAAATATCTTCAAATTCGCTGACAACAAATTCAACCATCATCAATTCGTTGTCGTACGTCTTCGTTAAACCCAGTTTTATTGTAGAGACAGTAAATCCTATCTTAAATAACTGTTTTCTAAACGATGATATTCTGATAAAATTAGCAAGTATTCCATATCGCGTGGATCTATTTGAACTTATTCAGTCGTTCTTCCATTCGAATTTATCTTTAAGAATGAAAGACGCCAGAATTTTCACACAAACACGTTATTCTTAAAGTATATTTTATTTAAATAAATGGCATATATAACCACAGACACAATATTACGCGTCCAAATAAGAAATGGCGCATTTTACGAACAGATGCTCGAGTTCAATTTATGTCCAGACACGGTGAAGGAAGCATCGTTGCAAGTATTTGTCTTAGAAGATAAATTGTTTGACATAATTTATGAGCAATAAATTGGATTTTATTGTTCAGGGTAAAAATGTTTAACGCCGCAACAGGCTGCAAACGCGTCAGACATTGCGAGCTATTTTAACTGATCGGGCCTTGAACGCCAACAAGTCCACTAAAGCGATTACTGAAACTTATGGTCGAGTGATTACAGTCCGCCGATGGAAATTGTGGTTTAAAAGATTTAATCGGGCAATAGGAATTTAAATGATGCTCCAAATTCAGGATGACCTGAGCGTTTTCATGATGACATATTAAAATGCCAGGTTGAATCAGAGACTCAGTTGACTATCGCAGAATTATCGTAGAAACACGCGTCTCCATGGTGCCCTGAACAATTAGACTTGAAATGCATCGCCGCATAATCTCTCCCATGAAAACAAAGATTTGCGGAGAAACATTTGCCCTTATTTGTTGTCACGACAAAATATGTATCCTTTTCTACACCAAATTGTAACTGGCGTCGACAAATGGGTAGTTTAGGGAAACGATAATCCGAAAAAAAACGCTGTTTGTAGACAAATCATTTTTTTACTGTGCGATTTATTATTGGTACCCCTAATAGGTCCGCGAAAATACATGACACGACCTAAGCACAAACAGGGGACAGCAGTAGTAGGCATGCGAGGTCTTGATGAAGACAAGAAATGGGCGCATTGTAAATGTTCTCGTTGTTTTACTTCAGAATCACGCATTCGAATTCCAATAAGTTTGGCTACATAAGAGATAAGAAAATATTAATTTTTGAAACGTTTAAAATGATGATGATGATGATGAGATTGGTCTTAAAATTCTTCTTCTATGATAAAATTCCCCTCCTTTCTGATCTGAAGAAGAAGAAGAAAGTCTCGGGGTAGGGAATAAATCGATGAACTCAGTGTTACTCTGAATCGTCAGCATCATTCAATCTCATCGATAACCACCCACAAAGACGATAACGCCACGAAAAACGCGTGTATTCGATTCGGGCTACGTTTTGTATATTTTTAGTAAAACCTGCTCACCGGAGCGCGCTGGACTACTAAAAACCTTTTTTTATTATTCACTGCCTCCAGAGTCTCTAATGTGGTTGGCTCTAGACGCTAAGACAGCTAAACAAGTTCATACCAGTAATAATTAGGAGCTTACCTTGCGCGTGCAGCGTTTCCAAGGCAACCAAACTCCACTATCCTATTCCGTTGACGCCTATTTGCGTTCATCAAACTTTTCATTTCAATGACAATGGTTGAATGCGCGATTTTAGACGTTTAAACGAAACCTTGAGCTAGCTGGAAGAAATCTACCAAGGGAATGTGAAATGTGTTGCGTAGAACCCAATATTGATGAAGTATTAGAAGATATGATTTACCTTTATGTTGTACCTATGCTTGTCTCTCGACGGTTGGTGCCTTTTAATTGCCAGTTAGTGTGTTCTTACTTGCTTTGTGCCGCTATCTCCGGCTAGAGGATACTGGGTGTCCTGGATTGCAGCGGCCATCCAATGGCAATAGGAGACAGGCCAATATGGGCCGATGGTGGTCCAGTTATGTTTTTCCAGTAGCGTACGCCGTAGACGGACTGGAAGCAAAGGGCGCTCTACGCTCTTTGATGGTACCAATTCAGCCTCTTCCTTTTCCCTGCGACAGCGCAAAACGGTGTGCGCTGAAGGCGAAAGACAACGGTTTGAAAGCGTAGAACGTGACGGCACCACGTCAGTCGACGCCGCTGTAGAAATACGGACAGTTTCTCGGTGTCCAGACAGCGACGTACAGTTTCTTTTTTGGGGAGTTGGTCAGGCCAGTCGGCTCCAGGGATTCATCGCTGCGCCTCCCACATTCGAGCGTCTTCGACGCGCTTTGACCACGTTTTGCAACCGTAGGTTAGTATGGTCTGACGGCAGCATGGCGTACCAGGTTCGAGTATTACCTCTGCTTTTGGGGTCAACTCTACTGATAGTTAAAATCATTGAATGGATTCTGTTGTCTTTGTGTTGTCCCACAAAACGCACAATTCCTTCCGGCTCATTTTGAAGATTGTGGTTTTATAGCCTTGAAAACACGAGAATTGATTCAAGTGGATTTCTGGGTCTTCTGTTGCCAATTTCACCAAAGCAACAGAGTAGATACGGATAAAAAAAAAGGGGGCTTTGCATAATCCAGTAGATCTGTGACTCACTTGGTGTTACAACCTTTAAGGTTAGATGCAAAAAAAGAGGCTGGATGCCACTTGTGGCACCCAAAGATCAGCAAGACGAACCGCGGATCCCGAAACTGCTGTAAGCGTGTTTTTCTGTTGTGTGGAAAAATAATCCGGGGGGGTCTTTTTCAACCAGCAATCTTTTCTACCTTATTCGTCGTAATATATTTTGATTTATCTCTTCCCTGCACCGTGGAAAGTCTACCTGTGCGTTTCTTGGACATTCCACAGAATAGATTCATTTGACGCGTTTACAAAACCTTTTCTGGTTACTCTCGCATATGTAGGTCGGGAGCCACTACAATATAAGAAATTGGTTAACTAGATGCTACATTGTAAGTAGCACGTAGGTTCAATCTATCTACCTCTTTTCTTTTACAAAAACAATCGATTTATTGCCGATTCAATCGCCCCAAAACGCACCATAAAACAGATACTTAAGGTTGGGTTTCAAATCATATAATTATACCTACCGGTTTAGGTATTTTGGGCCATTTTTACGACGACACCTTGCGGTTCATTCGCTTCTCATTAAAGATTCTGTGGACGGTCTTTTTTTATCTAGTCCAGAAATGTAATCTTTCCCGTTTTGCTTCCCGATTGTAGTAAATTTAATTTACCAATTTTTTATATAGAAACTTCTATACCGCCTCGAAACCTGTGATCCAAAGGCGCGGTTTATTTTTTTTAAGGAGTCGTCAATTTAGTGATCCCATAAACGGACCACCCCAAAATAACAAAAAACGGTGTCAACGTCCATTTACAAATGAAACCGAGACTTGTTCGCCAACACGACGATGCTGTTTTTGTGGGTGAAAAGGCCAGTGTCTATGATTTAGACCCTACACGAAACAAAACTGTCATTCATGTTGTTTATTCATCCAATAATCATATCTGTTCCACAGTTACCTTTTCTAATTCCTCTTCAGACAACATTATGCTCCTTATTCACCATAACAAATGGACCAAAGCATCCAGCATCAAAAATGTGTCGTAGTAAATAGGGAGAAGGGTTCCCAGTCCGTTTCATTGCAGCTAACAGATCATAATTGTTTAAATTACGACATATAGACGTTCTTGTAGACATTAAACTGTATCGCCTTCTCATCGGTGGAAGAGGTCCAATGGTGCTCGAGGGTCTATTGATCCTAAAACAAAAGTGTTAGTAAAACATTCTGAAAAGGACGCACATATTACCATTGACCTCGACCATCCGTAAGTGTACGGTTACCGACAGCATTTTACCAAAACGGTATCGCCCAAATCAATCTCTGTTAGGCTCGTTGAGTTGCTTGATAGAATGCCGCGACGGTAATTCATTTAGCAGGTCGTCTGCGACATCGAGTGGGCACTTGGGCTGGTAAACGAATTTGTTTATTTGGTGAAGGAGCTGAGTTCAATGTTTAAATGAAACGAGACAGTCAAGAATGACGCCACGCCGACTGTGTGAGACCATTTACACACGTCTTCATCACACAAAGGAGCAACCTTTTTTCTGGAATGCTCATCTGTACACCCGAAGGTGCGGAAATGACATTCCCGCACTTACTCTGTTTCACGAAACGTTAGTTTGGCGTTTTGCAAGTACAGATTACGTCTTCATTTCCATCTTCATTATTTTACTTCCTAGGTAATTGAGAACACCGATAGGTTTCGTTTCGATGAGAGGTGGAGCTTATCAATTGAAAACGGCTTAGCGGTATGTCGATGAACCAAAAAAAACCTGGGTCCACAGTGAGTTATCAAGACACGGCGAAATGGCTCAACCACACCCGACCGCGTAACAACGAAATTCTGTCAAACATTTTATTGTCAGAGTGTTACGTCATCGGGTAAAATGGCAACATCGTATGAGTGTTATTTCTTCGGGATGTGGGACGCAGATATGATGAGTAGCACAAATGCTGGACTGTTTTTTGACAGAATGTTGGTAACACGGTTTTAGTGAGGCAGGCTGGAAACATGAGCAAATAATAGGAAAAAAACACAGAAAAGGGGATTTGGTAGTGTGGTAAGGGTTTGGGGGCCGTTCGCCAATTGAGATTATGATTGGACACGGGTTTCGAGATGTGTAGATATACGTGATATTATATATGAATGCAGGTATAATAGTAAGATGCTGACTCCTCGTACAAATAACAATGAAAGGCGTGCAGGGACAGAACGGTATAATAAATTAATATTAAAAGTAGCTTGTGATCACAGGCGAGTTAAGATCTCTTGTGGGAATACTTTAAGTGGGAACAAATTCAGCAAACTATTGGCAAGTCGGACAAGCAGTACTAGGGACTATTGCACATTATAATTTTTACAAAGCTTTTACATTCGATAATAACAAGTGACTGCGTTGTTGTCAGAAGGAGATGTGGAGGAGGGCGTCGGGGGGGGGGTGAAGAAGAGGAGGGTGGAGTACACGAGGCACATGGAGAAGAAAGGCTGAGCGAGGGTGGGAGAAATTTAATTCCCCTTACGCAACGAGGGATGTACCCTCGCATCACCGACACACCTGTAGGTTAGACGCACACACGCACACAAACCGAGTGGAGAGGCTGATGCTTGTGTATGAATGAAGTTGGGCCGATGGGCGTTGACAAAGCGCGTTAATTCTCCCTTCGTTCGTCCGGTCGCTCGCAGACTTGAACGCGCTACGCTCGTACAAAACCAATCGATAACAAACGCACACCTTGGTGCACGCGTCACAGGGACGCGCTCGCGCGTGAAATCGCGCACTTATGTGTTATCGATTTTGGTCTTGCGAATTCACGAGCGCGCAAAAAGCTGGGTACAAACCTGTCCCATGCTACACGCACAAACCCGCATAGACAGGAGAAGGTAAGCGCGATTGAAACCTCCTCCTCCCCACAGGTGACAGGGATAGTGATGGTTCTGGTGAAGAGGTGGTGGTGTATCGGGTGGAAAAGACAAAACGGGTAATAAGAAGTACGTCAAGGTGTTCGGGCCATCCCAGCGTCGATACAAAAATATGTTTGTCGTTCGCTCCTATGTATCTGTGCACCGGATGCAAAAATAAGTACTGATTGATAAAAGGTCACATGGTGGCAGCATGACAGGGAATTCCAAGTTGATTCACAAAATAAGAGCGCATGAAAACGCGGTGTACAGATGTCTGGTATTCGGTTTTTCATGTGGGGGGGGGGTGGAGTGCGGTAACGACAACGCCTACGTGGAGTAGATAAGGGGGCCTTTTCCATTCTCTCATAAAGGTGGCGATGGAAAGAGGAAGTTAGGTGAGTCGTGGCGTCGAGAGCGCTTTAGTGGTGCGGGGAGGGGAGATAGTGAGGGTTGAAGGTTCCTAGAGGGGTCAAAAGGGACAAAATGGTCAAATGTTTCAGCTATGGGGATGTCGGTCCTTGGTAGAAAGCTGTTAACTGTTATCTGGGGCCCTCCACTACGCCGAAGAGCACCTACAATGAGAAATGAAAACATTTATGATCCAAAAAGTATTTTTGACCGAATTCGATGACCAAAAAGAGCTCCCAAGCGAAGAATTAGTACATGCTGAGCAACAAAGCTCTATGGCGATGCCTAAGTACGCGTTGAGAAAGAGGACTATTGGGGTCAAAGTCCAGATTTTTTGTAGAGTTACCACGGCAGTATCTGCTGTGTTCCCGTGTGATGGAATAAGGTAATTAAATTTGCCCGTTGGTCATGGACAATACTGACAAAAATCGAGGATGATTACCAATAATTAACTTATGTAAAGTTAGAATGCGGAAACCGTTATTACGTCACTAACAAACTTATATTATTATCATTCGTATAAGTTACGGGGCGTTTTCGTTGTCGCGTAAATTACAGGCACGTTTCAAATTCCCTTTTTCGCCTGACTAAAAATCACTCAGCCAATCACTCATCTTATTCCGAAATAGGCGAGACTGCATAAGAGTGCTCTACTACAAAACCAACACTGGCCCTCAGTTAAGGGACACTAAACAATAATTACCCGGGTTTATTAAGTTCAAACAACCGACAGGGCCTTCTCGTCAAATTAACTCATCGAAATATTGGCCGGTGGGATTAAAAATCGCATGGATATCGATGTACACGATTCTTAAGCTTTTTCGCGCTAAAAAAATCAGTCAGCGTCATGGATGATACTTCCATGAAGATTCTTTGGGATTATTTGTGTGGGCAGCGTTCCCAAGTTCAACTCGAAGATGTGAAAGTGGAATTCAAGTTGGTTAGCTTCCAGATAATGAAGCGGCCGGTTTGCGACACACCACTCGGCAGTCTCCGAGTCGCTGGATGATTACAGGCGCACCCAGCTGCGCCAGGTCCTCTCGAAAGATGACTGCCCAAGGTCGGCATCGGCGCGGACAAATATGCCTGATTCAGTTAAACAATACCCGAGCTTCGACTAATTCCGAGGCTCCAATGACAGAAATTGATCATAAAGAACCAGCCCGAAAGGTGAGAGCATTATTGGATATGGTTTTCGTGGATCCATTACAGCGAAACGGGATTTCTCTGAGTGCTTTTAAGACCCTATCCTACAGAGCGTGGATTACAATCACCTATGAAGAATCCGGCGAACACCAACAGTGCTGTGATGGATAAAACAAACAACATGCGATAGTTTGTATTCCACCCGAGCTCTATCAGTTACCCAGTTGAGTAATTTTATGTATGTTCTAGCTTGATTTGTAGTAGCGAGAATTCGTGGATCGCACCGATCGGATGCAACGCGTTGAGGCTCGTCAAAACAAGGATTATTTAAAGAAATCGATTCAATATTTCCGAACTTCAGACCCCCTACAGACCCCAGTGGTCCTCGAATCCACCTTTATTCGGAGAAAAATGTTAAGCAGCAACCAGCAATCGACGGAACGGCGATCAATTTAGTTCCATTGAAAATTGTTTACGTTTTCTACCACCTGGTAGTCTACGGTTAAGTAATTCGTTAATGTACCACGGTCGGTTGCCTAATTTACGCAGTCTTCTAGCGAAGTTATGACACCTTCTGTTCCGTGTAAGATGGACCCCTGGGGGGGCGCGTTTTTTGAAATGGCCATTTGATTGCCGCCGTTGCGCGTTTCCAGAACAATAGATGCTTCTAGGTTTTTATTGTTCTTTCAGACCGACTTACCTTGTCATTTCACATTAGTTTGAACTTATTCTGGATCTTAGAGATCGTCCCAGTTTCTAATTAATCACACATTCATTGACAAAGTGAAAAATTTAAAAGACGAAAAAAACAAATATTTACGAACGAATCGTTTTTTCGCTTGGGAGGGTCTGTCGCCGGTTTCATGTGTAATCATATCCCTCCTCCATCCGTTTTATTCGCCGTGCTAAAAGGTTTGGTCTACGTGACCAGTACGCCAATGCCATTAGGTGGCACTGCGTCTACTGACCCAACAGAGAAAGGAATCGCAATTTAAGAGACAATATAAGGAAGAAAAAATGGTGATTCGGAAATAGTAGCAAAATGGTAGAACGTGCCTAAGAGTGATGATTTTCGAAGATGTAAAAAATCAATTCTACAAGTATACGTTGATATGTTCACACCTTGTAGAGGATTTTTATTTTGACCGAAGTAAAAACCCAATTTTTGCAAAAATCTAAAATGTTCCAGCAACTTTTTAAACGCCGGTTTCTCCGTAGGACCCCTGGGTTGGCAAACGCTCATAAGCGACCGCAAATGGCGACGTAAATGGCATCGTGGGCGTCTGTAGTGTTGAATATGAACAGTGGTTCGAAAACATTCGACTAACCTTGTCGAAATTGATAGGAATCTCCTCCGATATCACCCGTGACGGAGTCCTCGTTCCTATGCACACTCCTCCCCCTCCTCCTCCTCCTCCTCCTCCTCCTCCTCCTCCTCCTCCACCGCCACCTCCGCTTCCATCACCGGCACTCGAACGCACACACGATCCCATGTTATCTCTCATCACAAAAGACATCGGCGATGGGGGCGTAGTATGCTGCTGCTGCTGCTGTTGCTGTTGCGTCGCCGAAAAATCGTCCATCGCTAACGATAAAACAGTGCTCTCGCGAGCCCCCGGCGAGTTAAGTCGGTCGTTCCAGATGTCCACTGATGGATAGTTAATTTTCCAAGACTTCCGCGGCTGCAGTGGGCTCTCCGAAGTGCCCGTGGCCTGGCTATCCGTGTTGCCCCGCTGAAAAAATGCCCCCGATGAGCTCGGGGAGCAGAAGATGTCCGGCGCGGGCAGCTGATTGGGGTGCAGGGATCGGCTACAGTGGGCAAACATCACGTCGCCACTGAGAGTAGTCGACGGAACCGTGGAGCTGATGGACTTGGCGCAGAGTTGACCCGAGGCAGAGGAGATGTGGATGTCGGAGTCGGAGAGGTAGGAGTGGGTGCGACCGCCGCCGTCGCCACCCCCGCTGGCGCCGTCTGGGTGCACCGCCATGAGGTGTCCAGCGGAGTTGTAGGCGTGGCGAGCGTGTGCTCCGCTGTTGAAGGGGCTGTTGGAGTAGATGCCGACCGCGGACGCGCAGCGAGAGGACTCCTGCATGTTGAATTGGATGTCCCCTCCCCCTCCACTTCCCCCTCCATGGTGGTGATGGTGGTGGTTGGACTGAGGGACCTTGAGGCGATTGTTACCCGGGGCACAACCACCGCCACCAGAACTGTTGAAATACGAGCAAGAGTCCAATTTGGAACCAGTGACATTTTCGTAAGTGCTAGCCATCGCAGATGCCGGCTAAAATGAAACCAAACGCCGACATGTTAGACTTCATCGCAATCGGATCTAAGAAATGGCATGGGAAGACGGGGGCAGTTATGAAGTTCGGTGATTGAACAAAACATGCAATTAGTTAGGGGAGAAAAATGTCTCGTGACCAGGTGATTTATTTCGCCCATTAACGCGAGAGCCCTAGAGACGCCCGGAGCAATTTGCATGACAAAAGTCCAATATTATGACAGAAGGAAATGGCTTCCATTTGGGTAATCTGAGTATGGAAGAAAAACATTTCCAGTTTGATTATACGACAAAACGAACACTTCTACAAGTGATCTGCCCAGGGCATGAAAAACGCTTGGGTTAGCAGATGTTCTTCTCTGCTTTGATGCGGCTAGCTCCTGTCAGAGGGTGAACCGACTTCGTGGACGCCGACGTCTCTGATGATCGAATGACAGTCCCGAACAAATTTTTATCCAGTTCTGTGGCTAATGACACACCCAGTGGTACTCCAACGACGGCAAAGACCTTCGGATCGAATCCCCATCGCAACTTCTGCCAAACACGGTTTTATACACCCCAAAAGCGGCATCTCGGGTTTCTGTCACAGTTGGGTCTTTCACCAGAATATCCCAAATAAATGTAGTTCTCCGCCTGAGAAGACTAGGGTGTAAGAGCAATAGGACAAACACGCCACGCATTGACCGCTTGAAGTCCATCTATCACAAGCCAAACGGAATTTCGAATGGGAAATCCTCATCTCTGTATTGATTTTTGTACACTAGAGGGTCTATACTCTATGAATGATAGATTGCACGCTTACAGATTTCGGTTATTTTGGTGGCATTAACAGATTGCCGACGGCTCTGATGATCGTTTGCCTCAAATTCTTGCACCAACTGAACCTTGTAGGCCTTAAGAGCCAAATGCGAATTGGCATAGGAAGAAAACAGAAATGTGGTGAGATTCTGTTGAAGAACCTTTTTGGTTCACCAAGAAAATCGCTATTGAGTTAATTCCATGCATTAATTACCGTAAAGTATAAAGTGAGTGACTCATATTCCCTCATTGGCTGCCCCCAAACCCTGTGTAAATACCCGAGGCTGTTCGGAGGAGGATGTTGGGGTCAACTCTCTATAACTCTTATATCTATCATATCTCTCTTTCAATGTCTTCCGGTTCGTGGGGGAAAACGGTTTCGTGCCAAACAGATTCATTCTGTATCAACCGAGTAATTGTAATCGGAGTGTGCGACGCGATTGCAACGTGTACAATAAAATTTAAAAGCTAAATTAATGTCGTCGAGGTAGATCATTGGTTTCAAAATCGTATTCTACGGTTCTTAAGATTTTGGAATGATCTCTTTTTTAAAAAATGCCTCCATAATCACAGCACCACAAACTCAAGTGGACACACACACACGTGAGTGCCGACACAAACGATTATCGACGATTCATGCACGAGCACGTGAACACAGACTCGTAAAAGGGTAACCACGCTAGTTGGCACCGATGGCTAGAAAGTCGAATAGCCTACACACACCGACTACGCCGAACACGGTAATTGACAGGATGTGCGGATTTTTTAACCAATTCTTCGTCTCTCCTTAGGCGAAGAAAGACTTGGGCAACCGAAATTAGTGGTTTGTGTTGAGTATTACACATTGACGTAAGAAGACGAACGTAGGAGGCGAGAAGTCACGTAGGAGCGTACAAATTGCGTGCAGAATCAGAAAAGCGATGACAGCGGTTGCATCAAATATGAATACTGTTATGGAGGGTGGAGGGGGGGGGGCTTGATGACCATAGTAACTCCTCTCCATCACAATTAATATGACTCATTTAAAGTAAATGCTTCTGCCTGCGTGGAATATGATCGGCTTCAGGGAGGAAAAATTGACTGGTTAGATCAGTCTTTTCGACGAATCGAGCTGTCAATCAGACGTATTACGGCCACGTTATAACTAGCTCGAACTACTGAATCGGCTTATTTATTGACAATAGTAATAATAATGGCAAGCTCTTTATGAAGTTCACGAGGACCAGAAATTTCAGCATTAAAAAATATATAATTAACAATACGTGAAACTAAAATAGGGATAAATTAGGAATGGCCCCATTGCAATATGCCGCCGTTCTTGAGGATATTTAACGGAATTGCCTACGCATCAGTCGAAGAGATTTACATTCAGACAAAATGAATATTTGGGTGGGAGCGGTCAGAAAATTTGGGGCCAAGGAAAATCACTGAGAAACAATATACAATCAGGGAAACTATGCAGGCGTGGACGAATATCTTGATGCGGTTTTGCCGGACAATGAAAGGTCGTGGTTTGATGGGAGACCACATTGTTGGCAGTAATGAGTCCACAATGAAGATGGGAGGGTGAGAAGTTAAACTACGAAGTATGCTGGGATCGCGGTTATCTTTGTTGGATCAGGAGATGGAAACATGCCCTTTGGATTATACAGTAATACGATGGGTCCTATGCGGTGATGAGGCGGAAAATTGTATTCTCTTATGATAATTACACAGGGACGGCGAAGGCATTAATTTTGGAATTGTTGTTTTAATTAAGGCCTTTATAAATCACTTTGATTTTGCCGTTTCGATCAAATTCAGGATCGAAAGTAACATTTCGCTTTGCCAAAATCACGGCTTTCATAAACCCGATGAATAATAGAACATTTTGAATTTTAATTTAAGTTGAATTATCCTTTCATTTATTGCTCTGTAAAGAAACGAAGAGACAGCCATTACATTATTAACCAAGCCAGATATCACATTTGAGCAATCTTCAGAGGTTAACATATAATGGTGGAGGTCGTCTCATTAAAAACGATAACAAATTGAAATCGAGGCCTTCTTTTGCTAGGCCACAATCAAGCGACCTACCCTTGCCATCATGGGCGTTCCTTGTCGTTCACGCGTTCCACTAACATCTCCGTTATTCGGTTTAGTCTCAGGATTCGAATTGCCACGTCCTCTTCCGCAGATATTTCCAACGGCTTCGTCATTGTTGCGCTCCGACTGTTCCAGACGCACCTCAGGCAATGTCGAATGCGACGCGGAGGTGGCGGATAGCAGCGTCTGAGAAGACTGCTGCTGTTGCTGAATAGATGGGAGCAAGAAGTTTTTCATGTTCAGCGTGTAGTCCATCGTGGATCGGTCGTGGAGATCATGTCCACTTTCCCCATCGCCTCCTCCTCCCCCCACAAACTGATGGAACCCTGACGCCGTCACCTCGGGCTCAACCGCGGCGTAATCGGAGCCCAGACCTAGGGAATGCGAGGTCGCACCACCGTCGTTCAAGCAATCGTCGTCATCGTCGTCGTCGTCTGGCGCTACTAGGGTGTTGTTGGGGTGGCCCGAGCTGTTGCAAACGGCTGCTGGGGGTAGAAGGAGGCCGTCGGCGGAGGTGTAGCGGGCGAAAATGCCAGTCACCGCGGCCACGGCAGCGGAGTTGTTCTGGTAATCGAGATTCGGAGCAACCGGGGAACTGCCGCTGCCGTCTGAGAGTCCAGCCAAATTATTGGGCAGGCCGTAGGCCTTGTGATCGCGTTTCCTAAGGAGCTGGGGAAGAAAGGGAAATTATTGTGGATCACAGACTAGAACAGACCGCATCGCAATAAAAAACCCTGCGCACCCCTTGATCTAATTGATCAAAAATCGATTTATCTTAAAATGTAAAAACGAACCCACGTGGTTAAGCCAATCGGTATCGACACCGGCAACCTCTCAACCTTCTTCTGAAGGCTTGTCACCCTTACAGTACAGCGTCCATTGATCATTAATGAAATCATTAATTGAAATATAGCTCGATTGACTCAGTTGTTAAAATTGTCCGCTAGGCGCATTAATAACAACGAGGGTAGTCGCTGCTTTTTGTAATTGTGACAAATGGTTAATGGGCTTGAGGGAAAGGACATGGAGTTTTCTCCTGGTTCAAAGTACATATCACACAGTGGGTCTGACAAAACGCAGTGACATTTTGAAGGTAAGTTCCAGACATTAGAAGAGACCGGCAGCCAATCAAAAATGGGTGTGGGAACACATTGCTTTTCCCACGTGACGTTCTAATAATTTTGGCCACGTGACGGCGCATTGTGGCAATATTCTGAGCCTCATTGGTCCTACTGGTCTGCGACGGAGTTGTGATAAATTAAAGTTTCTGCACATTTGTAATGGAAAATGCTACGACTGCTCTAGCGGAAAGAGAGAGCGGTTGGAGAGCACGGTTGACACCGAAACGACCCTGGAGGATTTTGTGTACACGAAAATGGACACTCTTTCTGATAAGAATGGCAATGAGAACTGTGGCGTTTGGTAAATTAATTTCTGGCGCAGTCTCGAGAGATTACACGAGTTGTCCAAAGAGATGAGGGCTAACTGGGAGTATCGAGGCAAAACGGAAGGCCAGAGTCTGCTGAGAAAATATCAACAGAAATAACTTTTTCTACTGACATCTTTGAGCGTGGGTAAATTTACGAAATTGTTTTCGACTTCCCTCCCACGGTAATTAATCAATAATGATGGTCCCATTTGGCAACGGACTCGAATACAATCATTACACGGGTTCAAATGTCAATTGTAAAAATGGAGCAATGGGGGCTGCTTGCATTGGAAATCGTCGAGTTAGTCAGAAATAACAACCATTTCGCCAAGTTATACCAATTTTTGGTGCAGTTCAACTCCTATATACGGTTTATTCAAATTCCTCGCAATGTTCACTGGGTGTTCAATAGCCTCTGTTCTCTAACCAAGTTGATCCACAGGTAAATAAAAAAAACATTTTGGGGGCTAGTCCCGACTAGATGATGATAACCCGGCTTCATTGGTGTTGCCATGACGATTATCAGGAATATTTTTTACAGGTTGCGTCTGTTTCCAACAGAGCGCGGATGCTGACCCTTTGACCATCAGGTTAGGCGTAAACTTGGAGGCATTTTGGGTATAGGTTCTTTTCATGATGCCCATCACTGTTTTGTTTTCGTGATTTCCTGTGGCTTTCTTATTTATTCAAATTCTTACTACTACAGGAACTATGATCAGGAAAAATACCACATTTACGATCGTACACCGTTAACTTCATGCTGGGAATAAATCAGACAACCTTAATAGGGCAGTGACAAAACCGTCTTTTCATTAAAAAAACATTTGCAATCACCCTACTGGGAAAGGTATTTATTAAAATGATAACAGAAGAAAACAGATAAGGTGTTTTATTACCTGCACGTGTCTGCCTCCTACTCTATGCATGGAAACCACTTTCCAAATATTCGTCGTTGCTGCATTTCGTTTCCTAATTTTGGCGCGAGTTACAGATCGGGCCTGCTAATGGCCGCCATCACTTGCTTGCCAATCTTTATAGTCTTCGAGAGTTTAATTTGCATTTCCTGTGAATTTACCTCGGCTTTATTCGTATTAAGTTATTCGAAATCTTCTTCACCACCTACTTGAATCATGTTTGTTGTTAATTTTAATGCTGAAAGGTTTATTCCTTGAGATCTTAAAAAATCGAATGCCATTATTATCGTGACACCCACAAAGAAATTAAACGCCAACATCCATGAAATGCTCTTCTTGAAAACATCAGCCATTTGGGATGATCGTATTTTCGTCGCTGGAGAAAAGCAGACATGCTAAATAATAAACTGTATTGGCTATATTAAGGTCACGGGGACCATAACTTTCTGCATTAAAATTTACAACAAACAAATGATTAAAAAATGTGGCGATTGCACCTAAATGTGTAATAAGTTGGCCCGAATAAACGAAATACCAACGAGGTCAATTTGCAACAAAGGCAAATTAAACCCTCGAAGTGTGTAAAGTTTGGCGGCCATTAAAAGGCCCTGTCCACAACACGCGACCAAAAATATCGAATATTAATTCGATTGAAAACGACGATATGCTGCCCGGAAGTTGTAAGGGCACCCTTGGTAAAGCCGTGGAATCAAAGAGCCCTCAATTCACCCAGCATATGGTAATTGATACTTATAGACATGAAAACAATTGGCTGGTGCCCAAATCGAAACAAAGCCGCACCAAATAAACGTCAGTTTAATAAATGCGGACACGAAATTAACGCATCAATACTGTAACAAGATGAATCCCATTTGTACGCGGCAATAGAGCGGCAGCACCACATTAATACCTACCACCATGGGTAATGATACTCAGTGAGCAACGTTACACCACAGTTTCACAAGAAATAAATCACTCTCCTTGGTACAAGTAGGCAATGGTATGAAAGGCGCGCCGCTTAGCCATGTTTGACATTAACAATTACGTGTAAAAGTCAATTTAATGACCCCCTCGCGATTTTAGTGCCACTACATATCGTATTTATGAACCACACACGTCCAATAACCACCAAACCGTTAAAACAAATTAGCTTATTCCTGCTAAAAGATATGTTCAAATATAGCCATAACTCGATCAATCTGATTCCAATATTTGGGAAAGTTTCGCTATTATCGAGTAAGAGACCATCTGGAATAGGATGTTTCGAAGTAATTGTGTTCTTAGTAAAATGTTAGGGGAATGCAAGCAAGGTTAGAACATATGAAATTGGGTTTTTTTGTTTAGCAAGTGTTCAATTGCGCCTCGGGGAGGTTTGTCTAAACGCTCACGTGCAACTTAAAGACTATAGTTAAATATTGTAACGCTATGCTTCTCTCTAGCATCTTAAAACATTTGTTTTTTTGTTCTCTCCGAAATCAGATCGTGTGATCTACAATCGATGCAAGTTGATGTGGAAAAATGCCGGCGCCTCGGAATCGATTCCACGTAAAACGGCTGGTGGAGGAGTTTGTCATACGACTGTTACACGACACATCGACAAATTTGTGCTGCGTGATGTAGTAAACAACAGAGTGAACCCCTTGTCGTCGTATGGACTGCCATGCCAGTCATGATAACCCCCCGGGACTTGGGTCCCCATCTGACAGTTAGATCGAAAATGTGTCGCCATGTAGCAACCGTTTGCGATGGCCACAACGCTAAACGACTTGAAATGTGCTATGAAACCGCTGTGGGAAAACGTGGACTCAAGCACTCGACGAATACGCGTTGATAGCTCAAAAACATTCTCGACGATTCTGTTCAATCTGGGAAAGCGAGGTATTTCCAAGCGCGTGGAGAAATAATAGCCTGCTCCGTTAGCGCCTTCTGCGGAGACGCACACACACACACACTCGCTTCCCCACCAAATCAGTATGATCCCCAAACATTGGATCATCGCTACAGGTTCAACTGTAAAACGAGTACACGTTCAACCGATTTTAATGCGGCATTATACACGGCAGACCGAGGTTTGCTTTATCGCCTTTCGCCATCACCATGCCAACGTTGACGCGGTCGAAGCGGACATGGGATACTTGGGACTTCAGTCTGGCTAGGAGTAGCGGCAGCTGGAACCAGAAATGTAACCAGAGCTGCCATCCGTGATTTCAATGAAGCCAATCCACTCTCCACGATTCCTTTCGGAAATGAGGCGAGACTGCAAAACTGGGTAATTTATTTTACAAAATTATATTTTTAATTGATGGTGCTGAAAATAATTTTGACTAAATTAATTAAATATTTTGATAAATGGCCATTTTTTAAATTCATTGATCAATCGTTTCAGATGTTCTTACCTATCATGAAGTTTCTCGGTAATTTTTTTACAGGTGGTGGTCTGGTCGAGCCACCTGGGGGTGGGGGGAGTAGTGGAAGACTCGCGGTCTCGACGTGGCATCTCAGGCATCGAGGGGTATGATCGGCCTGAGAGACGGTTAAATCGATCCAACCAAACGTATTTAGAAATCGACTGACAAAAGATCATGGAAGCACAACCTTCATTTAACCAAAGCTTTCATGGATCGTTTTACGAAAGTGGACGAATTCTTCGACCAGGGTGTAGCGTAAACCTCCTCGGTGACTATTCGTTCTGGTTCAGTGTAAAGCACAAAATTTCACTAAACCCCAACACCCGATAATGCACGAGGCCACGGTGATCGTGCAAACTTCAAGTATTCATGTAATGAAGACATTGTCCAAATAAATACCGCCTTTCAGTTCAAATTGGATTTTAACTAATAACTAAGTAGTTTTGGGGAAAAACGAAGCCAATAAAGCAACCAGCACGTCCTTGGCGGAATGACCTTGACTTCAACGATCGTATCTGCGCGCGCGCACACACGTGGGGGGGGGCAACGGCCAGATGCGTGGGTGGCACGGCATTGTTGGGCGAAGCAAGACCTACTGTACGCCACGTTTTTTGTGAATACAAGGAGTTAAAACATTGTCATATTCAAACAATTTTTTTTATAAAATAGAGTAGCACTCGAGTCCATGTGGGGAAAAGCGACACTCTTTTTAAACTGTCATTGTTTCAATCAAAGATTATGTTGGGCTGTTCACGCTTACACCAAAATATTAAAACAAATAATTAATTTGCTTAATTTATAAGACGTCTCCATACAGATATGGGAGCAGTACCTTCAACTAATAACTACTTCAACACTAGATTGACAGCGCGTTCAGTTTGACCTGCTTTGTAATCCGTGATGGAACTTTCGCTTGTGGTAAGATCGGATTTATTTGTGAGGTTTGAAAACAGTAATGGGTATGTTCGATTCCTTACTGGGAAACCCTTGGTAAAGCGTGTGTTGAAGACGAAGTTGTTAGATGAAGTTTCATCAACTACACACTGTAAAGAACGGAATTAGTGCTAAATTCGGCGCATTGCATGATATAAGTGGAGTAAAGGCGCTATTTTTAGCTGCGTCGGTTGATAGTAAATATCCGCACCAAACTGTGTTACGATGGAACAGAATCTTACGGCTATACACATGTCAATCAAGCTCTGCACTACACAATGATTTGTATCCACTAAGATACCAAATACTATGGAGGTACGCATATATGGAGGGACAGGGAAGCTGATAAGAAAAAAGGAAAAAAATCTGAGCAGGAAATCGACTTATGGAAACTTTTATCTGGAAGAAACGTTTCCAAAAAAACAATATTTAACAAGGGTGTGGGAATAAGAGACTGTAGCGTAACAGCAAACTGTAGAAACAACAAATCCCATATTTGGATTAATTTCCTTCTCGATAAAGAAACAACTAAAATCTTTTATATACACTTTTGTAAACGCATAAACATAAATTTCGCATTAACCGAGGCATTCTCTTTACGAGACGCTGTTAACATGTCATCATATTTTACCTGAATTATATCGTCGTTGTTCTTTGATTCATGTTGCTCGGTGTATTCCGTGTAGCGCAGCAACACCTGGTCAATGTCTGAGCTGGCATACTGAAAAAGTCGTTTAGCACTGTTGAAGATAATAAGAGCGATTTCACAGTCACAGAGGACACTGAGCTCGTATGCCTTTTTCATAAGTCCCAGCTTTCGTTTTGTAAATGTTACTTGTCGATTGCGCTCATCGTCGATCCGCTTGATTTCTATCTTCTTTCGACCCATTGTATCGGTGAAACTCTGCAATTTCAATAAACATAAAAATTGGTAAAATTTGCTATCAAGCGGCATTGAACACTGAAATTCAGTGCCCAACGTATACTTAAGTTCAGTTAAAACCCCCGGACAGCGAAACCCGTCGAAGCCATTTTATTGAATTTTTTATAGACACAGAAAATCTTGAAATTAAAACTTTAACTATTCCACATCGAACAGTTCGAACAATGGTATATCGGTCAGTATTCTCGTTCTTTTATGGAGGGACATGGGTTCGACAGTCTGCTCAGACCACAACAGGTGGTACTGATGACGCCATCGATATAGAACACATGGGTTTTGGTGCTGGGAAAATCGTACAATCGTGAAATTGATAAAAATGTGACGGAATTAAACTAAGAAAGACCGTTTAAATTCAGGTAATACTGTATATGTGTTTTATTGGATTACATCTAAAATAGTGTTAAATTATGTGCATTAAAGGGAGTACGTTGACGTCACCTCGACGGATAATGTCTGGCACTTTTAGATACAAGATTTTGCCGCGTGCTTATAAGCGAATTCAATCAATTTTATGATCACAGAGCTGATAAAGAAACAAAAACGTACATTTTGGTATAAAAATACTAAGGGGAAATCCCCTAAATTGCCCGCTAGCGTTGTTTTCCTGTTTTATTGAATCGAATGACCTACAAACGTCGTAATTGACTGTCGTTGTTGGAAAACGTGATTATGAAAATTTAAAAGAAAATGTCTTTGAATTTGTTGAACATCAAATTTAAAAATACAATTGAAATATATTCCGTTAATTTGATTCAAGTTTAAGTTATCCAAGATTTCCTTCGTCCCACAAGATTATGTTTAAATGTCAAGCGGGACCTCTTTTTGACAATCGCAATCTTGTTAAAAATTTTTGAAAGCGATCGTGGACCCGCATTCACTAAAAAATAGTGCTCGGTTTTTTCAGACG